>ML805533.1:0-17745 GCA_009831015.1 Picea engelmannii
AATAACAAACAGTATGAATCTGTCAATGTAAGTACTATTATGATGAAACTATCCAAATGCTATCGATTATTCAAAACATCCATATTAGTCTTTAGATGTTTGTTTGCAGATTTCATTGAATTGAAATTCGCAAATCAAATTAACCATTAAAGATGTTGCCTGGATGCCCATCTCATTACATGAGGAACCAAATGGATCATTATGTCCCAACAAAATTTCAACTTGACAAACTACTTGGACTACACCCTCTACCTAGCATGGTCCCTCTTCATGCCAAGTATTATATTTTACTTGTAAAAAAGACACATTGGAACAAAATGAACACTTTTTAAAATAGAATCCACATTAAAATTATTTTACTACGAAAACTTTGGAAGAAACAAGCAATGATATATTCAAACACAAGAAATATATTGCCTGCAATTCCAAAAGTCTAAGATGGAGATGTTATAATCAGAAGATCAGAAGCAACAAATCTAATATTAAAATCTGAAAGAACCACAATAATACCTTCTTTTCATACACATATCAGTGGTTAGCAGACAACTATCAAAGCACTATTTGTAATCAATTATTACACAAGCACTACTTACTATCAATATGAACACCAAGAAACTAACTTGTAAAATATTTTCAAAAAGATAGAGAATATTCTAAGAAAAGTAGAGCAATGCGAAACATAAATTGGCAAAAAATAAAGAAAAATTAACCATCACATGGAACCGATACAAAGATAGCACACGATGCATAAAAAAAGCACTAACATTTTGCAAAAGACCTGTGTTAAAAGAAAACTCATATAAATGGTAAGTTACCATCCCCTTCCAAAAAACAATCTGTGTAAATAATTTGCAAAGAAGAGTCCTGGAAATTAAAAAAATCAGTTGGGAATCTAAAACCCACTATATGTAGCATCCAAGGTCATGGTATATTTTTTGCTTCACTTGCTTTATTATTGAAATTCCCTTTGTTGACTTGAAGGTATCTGGGACTATTTTGTTGGACATGATTGTAGATTTCTATGCCTAAAGGTAAAACTCAATTTTATTGGGTGATTGTTTGTAGACTCTGTGCCATATCTTGAGAATGGGAAGGCCTTTGTAAAAGTAGTTATGTAATATGGATCATTTCATTCCATGGACAGATATTCCTTTCCTTTCCTTGGGTGACTTCAATAAATGTAATCAACTGTAAAACATATTTCAACATGATAACTATTATGAAAAAACTATTAAGTTTGTGCTCTCTTTTGTTTTTCTTGAACGCATCCATTCTCTTGTGAGTTAAATTGGTTTGATATTTTCATTTGACATTCTGGGGCTCCATTTTAGCAACTTAGACGTTCAAATTTCTGAAGCATGCAGATTTCCATGTCTAGTAGACTTTCCTTTGACAAAACTACAAATTCAAAGGCCATTGACACATTTCTTGACGGATTGAACCTGAAATAACCAATTCTTGAGAAGATGAACAGGAAAACGCCCTCTCAAATACCTAGGTCCTCATTCTTTAAGAGGCATAAATATGAGGCCATCTCAACGAGATCCTATAGACCATTCTCGTACACGGAAGGCTTGAAATCAGGCACGCTATCTTTAAACAACATGTAGATAAGAAAGATAGATACAATTTCCTACAAGGGTTGGTTGGAAGAGACTGGGCTAAGAGATTTTGGCAAGAACTGCTTGCAAATGACACTGCTAACAAACACACCGTGAAAAAAAAATACCAAATACAACCAAGCCCATCTGGGTATACAAGCCTAATAGCTAGATCATTAACTTTCAATGATAGTTAGTTGACCAAGGAGAACTAAGCCTTCCAAGGCTCTGTACACATTGGATACAACTACTTGAAAAATTGGCCTCCAAAAAATGTATCGTCCGCATTAGCATCCCCTTGAACGAATTCCTCAATCCCGCCACCATCACCGCGTAGTTCGTCAGCTACTAGGTCTGAAACCATCCGGAACGAATTCCTCAATCCCACCACCATCATTGCGCAGTTCGTCAGCTACCAGGTCTGAAAACCATCCGGAAAAGCCAAGGGGATTCTCAACCTCTCTATGAAATTGGTCGAGAAGGTAGAGGTCAAGCAGCAACAACAACCGCAGGCAGTCCCAGGGTCATATGGTGCGGTCGGTTTGATAATGACAGTGACTTTGGCGGCAATGTGTCATGTATCCATAAGCTATGGACAGACAATGAAAATTCCAGAGAGAACTCCCCCTAAAAGAACGCATTCGTCATAATTAAAAACATAATATTATGAGATCACACTATGAATATAGTAGAATATATTTACAAAATATTTTGTTAAGCGACCAACCAAATATTAAAAACATAATATTATGAGAGCACATTATGAATACAGTAGAATATATTTATTTGGGAGATTTGGTTTGAATTTTTCTTTCAAAAAAATGTTTGTAGTAGATATTTAAAAAGAATAGAATATCCCCAAGAAGTGGTCTATTTTTTTGAAAAATTAATATATAATATACGATATGTTCTAATTTTTTTAAATTAATATATAATACAAATTAAAATATAATATTAAAATGTTTTAGTTATTATGAAGCCTTAAAAAAATATAACAACAAATAAAACAATCAATAAACCAAGTAAAAACCTCATAAATTCATCAAGAATCACTCTATTTTCTGATCTATTAAACTTCATTGACCTTTTCTAAAAGTTCCTCTAGAAGTAAATCCCTTTTAAAGAGCCTATCTACTTATTAGTCCTTGTTGAAGGCATGGAGGGACTATAGTGATCGATAAGTCGTTGACTTCATATTAGTTTGTCCTTTGACCACAAATATTTCCATATTATCTATTGTTGGAACCAGGGAAATGAAAACATCGATTTTTATATAAAAACAAGTACCATATTTGTCATGATCTGATTGGACAAGGAATTGGAGGTCTTATTGTCTACTTCGCTATTCCCAATGTTATATATGTTGGCATATCCAAAGTATTTGATCGTATATGGTCTTTTTGAATCATATATTTTGTTATGCATTCGTCGAAGGTGGATTAATGCTAGCATTAGTTCGAATGTTTGGTTTAGAATTTTATGCTAGGTAAATTTATGGCAATGTTTTATATGCTAGCATATCCAAGTTTGGCCTTCAAATACATTCTCTGGTGTTCGAACTATTGTTACAAAAAATATAATAATTTTTTGGGGATATGTCAGAGACCTACCACATTGCATTTTTTTTTGAAATGTTTACAGAGCATTTCTGATAGACTTAAATGTTTACCTAATAGACTTGGTAGCATTCAATGGTTGTTTAATAGGGTTGTTACAATACATTTTCTTCCATTTTTTAAATTTATATGCTTCAGCGACATTGTTGGTTCACTGGTTTATGCTTGTTTTTTGCATCTCCCCTGATTTCTTATTTGCATGTTGTTGTTGTTCTTGCTTGCCTGTTCGTGTTGTTGCAGTTTTCACATTTGGGGTTCTGCAATCGCGATTGGAACTGCATCATTTCTGGTGGAGTGGTTGTTTCTTGCTTCTTTCTTCGCTGCATGTTGTTTATTGTTGTTTGATTCGCCTTTGCAGGGTTGGGGTCGTACGCCTTCAATTGGGAATTTTGGTGCTTCTTAATTGGGTTGTTGTTTGCTTCTTATTCTTGTTTTCCTAGTTAACTAGTTCATGCTTGCTTTTTTCATCTACAATGATTTCTTATTTGTGTGTTGATGTTGTTCTTGCTTGCATGTTCGTGTTGTTGCAGTTTGTACGTTTGGGGTTCTGCAATCGCGATTGGAACTGTGTCATTCCTGGTGGAGTGGTTGTTGCTTGCTTCCTTCTTCGTTGTATGTTGTTTATTGTTGTTTGATTCGACTTTGCAGGGTTCGGGCCCTGCGCCTGCAATTGGGCCTTTTGGTGCTTCTTAACTGGGTTGTTATTTGCTACTTGTTCTTATTTTCCTAGGGTTTGCAATGTTGGGATGCTGCATCTACAGTTGGATCTCTTCTTCCATTATTTTTCAGTGGAGTCTGCATAGAATACTATTAAGATAAAACAACATACAAAAAAATTGCAATCGATGTAAATTGCATCTCTTACGCGTTGAACCAGATTTTGTCAACCTCAAACTATATTTCATAGTTGTCGGCCTCAAACTATATTCCATAGCTGGCGATGCTTTTTCCATGGATTATGTGTTTCTCTGGTGTTCAAACTATTGTTACAAAAAATATAATAATTTTTTTGGGATATGTCAGAGACCTGCCACATTGCATTTTTTTTTTAAATGTTTACAGATCATTTCTGATAGACTTAAATGTTTACCTAACAGACTTCGTAGCATTCAATGGTTGTTTAACAGGCGTCTTACAATACATTTTCTTCCGTTTTTTAAATTTATATGCTTCAACGGCATTGTTGGTTCACTGGTTCATGCTTGTTTTTTGCATCTCCCCTGATTTCTTATTTGCATGTTGTTGTTGTTCTTGCTTGCCTGTTCGTGTTGTTACAGTTTTCACGTTTGGGGTTCTGGAATCGCGATTGAAATTGTGTCATTTCTGGTGGAGTGGTTGCTTCTTGCTTCTTTCTTCCCTGCATGTTGTTTATTGTTGTTTGATTCGCCTTTGCAAGGTTGGGGTCGTACGCCTCCAGTTGGGCATTTTGGTGCTTCTTAATTGGGTTGTTGTTTGCTTCTTATTCTTGTTTGCCTGGTTAACTGGTTCATGCTTGCTTTTTGCATCTACAGTGATTTATTATTTGTGTGTTGATGTTTTTCTTGCTTGCCTGTTTGTGTTGTTGCAGTTTGTACGTTTGGGGTTCTACAATCGTGATTGGAACTGTGTCATTCCTGGTGGAGTGGTTGTTGCTTGCTTCCTTCTTTGTTGTATGTTGTTTATTGTTGTTTGATTCGACTTTGCAGGGTTCGGGCCTTTTGGTGCTTCTTAACTAGGTTGTTATTTGCTAATTGTTCTTGTTTGCCTAGGGTTTGCAATGTTGGGATGTTGCATCCGCAGTTGGATCTCTTCTTCCATTCTTTTGCAGTGGAGTCTGCATAGAATACTATTAAGATAAAACAACATACAAAAAAATTATAGTCGATGTAAATTGCATCTCTTACACGTTGAAACAGATTTTTTCGGCCTCAAACTATATTTCATAGTTGTCGGCCTCAAACTATATTCCATAGTTGGCGATGCTTTTTCCATGGATTATGTGTTTCTATGGTTTCATAGTTATGAGAGTAGGTTTTGATGTGTGAGCGATATAGTTGTTCTCTCCCTTTTATTTTCCTCTTCTAAACTGTGTTTCTGGCTCTATAGTTTCTCGCCTTTCTATGGTCATTCTGACCGACCGTCATTCGGTTTCATACTTAGACAGTTTTATGGACGCGGCTTCACGGATAGGTTCTATCGAACTATGGCAGGTCGTGTTCAGTGTATACATCTTGCACCCAGAACTTTTGTTCTCTAGAATTCGACCCGACACTCCTCTAACTCGCAAGCGTGCCTCTGCCTGCAATGATTTTTTCTATTCTACCTAGCTTTCCATACTTAGTCAGGTTTTCAAAGTTTGGCAGGTTGAAGCCTTTCCAGGTTCAGAAAATTTAAAACCATCCCCACTACCTTTTGTCGTTCCCAATAGACATTAAGTATTCTTTCAAAAGTCACAACCGACTAGACAGGTTCGAAAAGATTGGATTTAATAAGAGGAAATCTTGAGGACATATCCCATTAAAATGAATAGACAGACAAATATTATGGGATTTGGTAATTTCTTTTTCCTGCATTTTGAATTTGAAAAAAAATAAAAATCACTCTTTTAGTTTTCTTAAAGGCTTCAGCATAGTCCACGAACGTGTCACCCACAAAGGCCTTGACGTCATGTCCCTCTTTAATATTGTGCATATCTCAGATGCCATATTTGATAATCTACTCAGATATGGGAATGTTAATACATGCTATTAGTCACTATTCGGCGTACATATTCGAAAATATTGGCATTAATAAGCGAAAATATCGAGAACATCTGTCATTAGAATGAATTAACACAGAATCTACGGAAGATCATCCAGCGTTGCTTTTAAATACATATTGTCATTTATCTCTATCATCAAAGAGTTGCGCTTTAGGGTGCCTTCGTTCTAAAGTTCCCATTCATGGACATGTAAGACAACTTAGAGATGCGATTGAGGCCCAGATGAAAGAAGAGAGACTGGTTTTATGTGACGTGAGCTTTGAGTAAAAAAAAACTCTATTATCCAACAAAAACTCAGAGAGGAGGAAAAAAGAAGAAAAAGTATCTTTTGGTTGGTGTTCTCCCTATGTTCGATGCCTTGGTTGGTTCAAAAGGCTACTTGGAGATTTGTTTGTTGAACTTCTTTGTTTTCTTGCTGGGAGTTGTAATGGATTTTCAGGTCACGTGCAAAATAGTTCTTCGTTGAAGTATATAGTTTCTTCCAACAACACAGATTTTTCAAGTGTATTGAATTCTATAGATCCCACAAGAATTTGTCTTCCTCGGGGGCGGCGCACTTATTGTGGCTTGAAAAATGGCCTGTGATGTTCGTAAATGACGCGAAATATTACTCCATTTGTGAATGTAACCAGAGGCGGGTAACAGAAACTGTATGGGTGGATAAAACGGCATATTATCACTACAAAAGTTTCTATTTCAAATTTGTTGAGCTACTTGTGGGTGTGGTAACCAACTTGACAGAAATCCATGTTCTTTGTCAAAGTTTGTTCGGTTTCCTCTGGATGTAGTTACAGACTCCACATATTTGGCATCACCTCCGAACATTCCAGACCTTTCTGTGGGCCGCCATATCTGCCACTGCTATGAGGAAATATATATTATGATGCAATCTGCAACATTTGATCACTTTCCAGACCTGTGCTGATGCGTTCTACAGCATTTGATACACTTGCTAGACCTATGCTGCCCGAAGAAGTGATGTACCTCAACAGATTAACATTTTCCAGCTAGGTTGGACATTTTTTCCAATTTACTGTAATAAACCAAAGAAGTTCAACATACAAATCTTCAGGCATCCTTTTCAACCAAACAGATGATCAAATACATGGAGAACAGCAGTCACAACATACTTGAATATTTTTCTCGTCCCATAGCTATTGTGACATAAAACGACTCTGTCCACTTTGAAATCGGCCTAGATCGCATTTCTAAGTGGTCTCGGATGTCAAGGGTCAGGAACAATGCAAGGAAATCACCTTAAACACCAGGTTTTCGACGGCAAAGGGAAATTAATACTTGACAAAGAATGGAATTTTGAATAACTAGCCATTGCAAGCAGGCCATATCTGGAAGAGACAAGCTATTCAAAAAACTGGGATAGATGTAGTTGGCAGCAACAAATAAGTACAAGACCCGAAATTGATATTCAACTTGTTTTTTTCAAATAAAGGGTTTGCACGACAAGAAAACTGTGAACAAGATTCATCAATGTACATATTTTTTATTGGTTGGTGGCAGGTGAAATTGCAATTGTTGTGGCAAATAGTCTCAGTTGTATTTTGTAACCCATCTTATTTGAATATAGAATAATTCTGGTTTATTTTTTAATAGTATTTTCCAATGTCTGGTATTTGTTTTAATTTTATTTTGGAGGACCTGTCCTGCTTCCATTCTTCAGGTCCCATAAATAGAATGAATTAATGAGTTATAAGAAGGCAACTCAAGTGTTGACGCAATGTTCCTGTTCGGTATCTTGCATATATTGCAGCTTCTTCTATTTTATAATATATGTGCATATATATTAATATCAGTACTATTGGAATAAATACAAAAACTTATTCTTCGACAAAGCTTAGACAATTATGTTTGGGTTTGCGGTATTAAACAACTATGTTCCATGTTCCGTCATATACATCTTGCAGCCAAAGAGCTTCAGTGGTCTGCAATTTATGCTTTAACTACTGATAACTCACCAGGTGTTCAAAAATCTTGGCATTAATAAAGGAACGGTTGAAGTTGTCTTAATTACTTAAATCACACCAAATTTCGATTACATTTAATTTAATTTAGATATTAATGTTTATGGAGAGTCGGTGTTTTCTCATGTCATTGCAAGGAGTACAAAATGAATAGATGATAAGTAGTTTATCTCGTTGAAACCATAATGAAAATTCATGTTTCTTGTTGCGTTATATACATATTGTAGTAAAAAAATTTCGTGGTTTCAATGAAATTTGCAAACCGAAGAGCATCCTGCAAATTGGCAGATCATTTGCATTTGAAACAGAAACAATCCATTAACATATATTAGTATGAATACTATTCAGATAAATATGAAAACTTTCTCCATTAATACATATTAGTATGAATACTATTGAAATAGATATCAAACCTTTCTCTTGGCCAATACTTAGCCAGTTATCTGGCCAGTAGGCCCCGGGTTCGCGGTACCCAGCACCTATGTCTCTTGTTCCATCATATACTTCTTGCATCCAAAGAACTTCAGTGATATATAGTTTATTCTTTTACTAGTGAGAACCCAGTAGGGGTTCGAAAACATTTCCATTAATAAACAGAATAAAAAATAAATAAATAAAGGTTTTTTGACTGCTAGATACTTATCCCTTTTCCCCTTTTCCTTTTCCTGTCCATTATGGCTTTCTGGTTTTATACTTAGTCATCTTTCTATGATGGGTAGTTGCAGGGTTCGCGGGATAACATATCTTCATCTCCATCTGTATCTTCACATGACGAATTTGATCGACCGTTGTTCCTTTCCATACCTAGTTAATTTTATGTCCGTGGTTGACGGGTTGACGCATACGAACTGGCCTTTTCTTCTTCCCCCCCGTTATCGCTTTCTAGATATATACTTAGTCACCTTTATATGGTATCTGGTTCCAAAGTTGATAGGTTGACATGTATTCATCTCCATCTATATCCTCACATGACGAATCCGGCCAACCGTTGTTCCTTTCCATACTTAGCCAATTTTATGGCCGTCGTTGCGACGTCGGCGCTCATGAACTCAGTTGTTTATCGTTTCGTTATATACATCTTGCACTCAAAACATTTTCGATCTACAATTCCACCGCGGGTTCCTCGTATACATTAACTTCGTTCAAAGTATCTGTCACAGCCTTCCATCCCCAACAACTTCGCGTCCTTCCTAATATACATCAAGTATGCTCTTACTAGTGACAACTGGACACAGTGGTACGAAAGATGCTTTTGTGATCTACAAGTTATGCCTTAACTAGTGAGAATTCATCAAGGGTTCGAAAGCATTTGCATTACTAAGAAAACACTAGATGTTCTTTTGCGAGATACTTAGTCCTTTTTCCCTTGTCTTGTTCCCGTGTATTATCGCTTTCTAGTTATATACTCAGTCGCCTTTCTATGATCACGGGTTCCAATGTTGGCCTAGAGAATTAGACCGCCCATTGTTCCTTTTCATACTTAGTGAATTTTATGCTCGTAGTTGTCAGGTTGGCGCTTTCGAACTGTGCTTCTTGTTGTTCTGTGATATACATCTTCCACTCAAAATTTTCGTGATCTACAATTCCACTGCAGACTCCTTCGTCCTTTTTCCATTTTTTTCTTCCCATGTATTATGGGACTATAAAGTATGGACATGATATTTTATAGACCATGTACGGATTGAGCATTCCATACCTAGCCACTTTTTGGATCGTGGATTCTTAGGCGGGTGAGCTCAAAATTGAGCCTCCATTGTTCTATGCCCTACAAATAGCACCTAGAATTTCGTGATATACAACTTGACAAGTGGACCTGCGGGCTGGCTAACTCAACATTTCACTTCTATTGTTCCGTGTCCTCCAAACAGCGCTCGCAGTTCCGCGATATAGAAATTGACACATAGACTCCAAGGTTGGTGGGGTGAAGATTGTCATTGTTTACAGATGTTAATCCCTATAAACTATCTAACAGTATCTAAAAACATTATTTTCAATACTAAATTAGCTCTTAGTAGTGACAACTAGACACAGGTAGGAAACGGTTGGCATCATACCCTCCACAATATACAAATTGACTACTGGATTCTAACATCATCCTCTCTTCCGTGTTACAGATTATGCATTCAAATGTTCGAAGCGATACAATTTGAACGTCATGGCCTCGCATCTTTTGTAGAGACCTTGTCAGCCTGTTTTGGATCCTCCTATTGCCGAGTTCATGAAATGTCCAACTCTTGGATACTATTTCGGGTTGGCACCAAGCTTCATTCTACCACAGTTCACAAATGTTTCAAAGTATCCCCAGTAACTTCCTCTCATTCCTAATATGGATTGGTTGTGTTCTTACTAGTGACAAATGAACACAATGGTACGAAACAGTTGGCATCCGGCCCTCCACAATATACAAAATGACTAACAGGTTCACATCTTCTACTCAAAATTTTCGTGATCTACAATTCCACCATGGACTCCTTAGTCCTTTTTCCCTTTTCTTCTTCTCGTGTATTATGGTTTTCTTGTTATATACTTAGTTTCCTTTCTATGGTCGTGGATTCCAACGTTGGTGGGCTGACATATCTTCATCTCCATATATATAATCACACAACGAATCCGACCGACCGTTGTTTCTTTCCATACTTAGCCAATTTTATGGCCGCGGTTGTCGAGTTGGCGCTTTCCAACTCTACTTCTTCTTGTTCCGTGATGTACATCTTGCACTCAAAACTTCCATGATCTACAATTCCACCGTGGACTCCTCGGACTTGCAAGCTTCACTCTACCACAGTTCACAAATGTTTCAAAGTATTTGTCGTTGTCTTCCATCCCCACTAACTTCTTTTCCTTCCTAATATACATTGGTTATGCTCTTACTAGTGACAACTGCACACACTGATACGAAACAGTTCGCATCCACCCCTCCGCAGTATAGAAATTGACAACTGGGTTCCAACATCGTCCCCTCTTCCATGTTATAGATTATGCATTCAAATGTTTCGAATGATACAATTTGACCGTCGGGGCCTCACGTCTTATGGGGAGACCTTGTGAGCCTATTTTGGATCCTCTTGTTCATGGGTTCACGAAATATTCAATTCTTAGTCACTATTTTGGGTTGGCGCATTCGAACTCTGCTACTTCTTGTTCCGTGATATACATATTTCACTCAAAATTTCCATGATTTACAATTCCACAGTGGACTCGTTGGTCCTTTTCCCCTTTTATTCTTCCCATGTATTATCGCTTTGTGGTTATATACTTAGTTGCCTTTCTATGATCCCGAGTTCCAGCGTTGGTGAGTTCACATATCTTAATCTCCATTTATATAATCATTGGACGAATCTGGCCGACCGTTGTTTCTTTCCATACTTAGCCAATTTTATGGTCACAGTTGTCGGGTTTGCAGTTTCGAACTCTGCTTCTTCTTGTTCTGTGATGTAGATCTTGCACTCAAAAATTTCGTGATCTACAATTCCACCACAGACTCCTCAAACTTGCAAGCTTCACTCTACCATGGTTCACAAATGTTTCAAAGTATGTGTTGTTGCCTTCCGTCCCTACTAACTTCTTGTCCTTCCTAATATGCATTGGTTATGCTCTTACTAGTGACTCTTATTAGTGAAAACTACACACACTGATACGAAACAATTTGCACCTGGTCGTCCGCAATATAAAAATTGACTACCAGGTTCCGCCATCATCCCCTCATCCGTGTTACATATTATGCATTCAAATGTTATGAACGATACAATTTGACCTTCGGGGTCTCACGTCTTCTGGGGAGACCTTGTCAGCCTATTTTGGATCCTCCTGTTCATAGGTTCACGAAATCTCCAATTCTTAGTCACTATTTCAGGTTGATGCATTCGAACTATGCTTCTTCTTGTTCTGTGATATACATATTACACTCATAATTTCCATGATTTAGAATTCTACCGCGGACTCCTTAGTCCTTTTTCCCTTTTATTCTTCCCATGAATTATCGCTTTGTGGTTATATACCCAGTGGATTTTCTATGATCGCGGGTTTCAGCATTGGCGGGCTGACATATCTTCATCTCCATCTATATTCTCACATAACGAGTCCAACCGACCAATGTTCCTTTCCATACTTAGCCAATTTTATGTCCGCGGTTGTCGGGTTGGCGCTTTCAAACTCCACTGCTTCTTGTTTCGTGATATACATATTGCACTCAAAATTTTCGTGATTTACAATTCGACCGCAGACTCCTTAGTCCTTTTTCCCTTTTCTTCCTCCCATGTATTATCACCTTCTAGTTATATACTTAGTTACTTTTATATGATTGCAGGTTCCAGCCTTGGCAGGATGACATATCTTCATATCTATCTATATCCTCAGATGACGAATCCGATCGACCATTGTTCCTTTCCATACTTAGCCAATTTTATGGCAGCGGTTGTCGGGTTGGCGCTTTCAAACTCTAATGCTTCTTGTTTCATGCTATACATCGTGCACTAAAAACTACCGTGATCTACAATTCCACCACGGAATCCTCGAACTCGCAAGCTTCACTCTACCACCGCTCACAAATGTTTCAAAATATCTCCTGCTTCCTTCCATCCCCACTAACTTCCTGTACTTCCTGATATACATTATTTATTCTCTTACTAGTGATATACAAATTACCCTCTGGACTGTCCTACCATACCCTCTTCGTTGTTACACATATTGCACTCAAAAAGTTCTGAGACATACAATTTGACCCCTGCGCCCTCACCTCCAACGATTGTACCTTGTAACCCTATTTTGAAGTTGTTTTTCCACGTACCTGCGACCTTCGTACTTTATTACTATGAAATTAGAAACCTTTCATGCTAACATCTCACCATGCAGGAATCGTCAACATTGTCATTAATGAGCGAAAAGCTCGAGGAGATCTCTCATTATTACGCATTAAACCAAGATGTACGGAGATTTATTTTGTCCCTTCTGATTGTTCATCTCAAACACACGTCATTGTGTTGGCCCGCTCAAGAAATCTACAATGCTTAATTGCTCATTGACGTATCTGCCATGTTCGTATTTCTATGTATGCAATTACTAGTGTTTAATGTTAACAATGCATCATGCAACAGTTGTCCAAATTGTCATTAATGAATGAAATTCTCGAGGACATCTCCCATTCACATGCATTGGACCAAGATTTGCGCAGGGTTATATTATGCCTTCAAACTTTTCATTTGATTCATCATCTGGAGAAAACAAACGTTCTTGTAGACTTATGGCAGCGAGTCGAAAGAAATTTTGTGGAGATACAGTAATTATCTTCCGACATCATGACCAGAACTTTCAGTGGTCCAAGGCATACTTTTACTATTCATCCCATTCCGCCCAGAACGAAGCGATTTGGACCTCTGGAATAACTCGTGCAGGTTGTGTCCCTGAGGTTTTTGAATGTAAGGAGGTGGTCTCTTGGTGCGCCGAAAAATATATTACAAGCCAAAGAATTATTCCACTGCATGACCATTCTCTTGTTTCTTTGTCACCTCAGGTCTTCCGCGAGATGTTAAAATTGCCCGAGCCAAAATTGACATTCAAAGAACAAGACTACACGCAGTTTCTATAAAAACATGATAACGGTTGCACATCTTAGTCGACTTCCTCGAAGACCCAACAACAATTCCTGAAGATATCACAAGGTTGCAGGTAAGTTCCTTTAGAAATCCATTCCAGAAAATAGTTTGGTTGTTTACAAGAATAACGAGACATGCATCCATGGCAAGCATCTCATATATAATTATTTATATTTTGTATTTCACAGTGAAGGAACAATACATTTTCGATTAGGGGAAGCTAATTTCCATTAATATTTGTTCCCAGTTGTCATGATTTAAAGAATTGAATAAATTTTATATGTCATCCTACTTGATTTTCACAATAGTGCAATGTTGTTCGTTTCGAAAACTTTCTCTTTCCAATAAAATAAAATGTGGTTTCGACCTAGTAAAATTCTGGTACGAGGCCCTGTGGAGGCACAAGGCCTCCCATTATTTTTATGAAGTTTTTAATGTCTTAGTTTTCAAAGATTTAATGTTAGGCAAGGATGCTCTGTGGATGTCTGTCCAGGAAACCAAGTTTTTGAACAGGAAGGGCACACTTGAAGAAAAATAAAATCACAATGTCGTCATGGTCTTTGGCTCTAAGGAAAATCCTTCTTTCCTTCCATGCCACATCATGGAAAAGATGTTTGTTGCAGAAATAGTAAGGCAATACAACCACTGGTTGCATTTTTTCCATGACAAGAATAAAAAACAATTCGTTCCTCTGCCCTGGAAAGTCGGAGACTTCGTCTGCAAAAACTTCAACAAGACTGACGAGTTTGCTAGCCATTTTAAGAAATTGAACCTAATGTATGTTGAAAGGCTAAAAGGGTTCGACCCTAATGGGATTTTTTGAGAACATTTACTGGCAGTTGGCTTCAACAGCTCTTTTATCCATAGACACCTGACCAAATACAGGGACAGTGATGACAACAATCCTACTTGTGCCAATTGCGACACGAAGACATTGAAAAGCATGACTGAATTGTATAGACAACAGGGAAAAGTATCTGGTGAGAAGAGTACCCAGTCCCCCGCCAGCACTCCCAAGAGAACTACATCATGGAGAATCACTTCGATGTCCCACCCCAGTAAGAAATAAACCCATAAATCTTCGAACAGAGGAGGATATAAGAACCCTACTCGCACAAAAATTGATAGTTCTCACAAAATTCCACTGATGAAGAAGAGAAAAAACAATGCAGGGTATGCGAAGGAACCTGAAATTGAAAGTGGACAGCTACAACTTGAAATTGAAACTGAGCACATGCAGAAAATTGGGTCGTCCGCAGTGGAAATATCTAAGACCAAATTTTTTTACGAAGATGAATCCTTTGTATTCCAAAGCATTGTTTTTGACAACCAATCTAAAAGTATGGTCATTGAAAAGAGAGATGTAACAAACAGGAAAGGAAAATCTCGCACAGAGATTAACTTTAGGAAAATGCGGTCATCCCAAATCTCCTCATTTCACCAAGTAACTGGTGAAATTCTAAAGGATTCCATTGGAGGAATTGAGACAGAAAATGACAGACTGAAAGACCGCCTCAACGAATTTGAGCAGGCTTTCATTGCAACCCCAAAATTTGCTAGTCCTTTAGCAAAAATCGTACCTGCTACCACTGCAGCCAAGATGAAAGTATCCTCTACCCTCCTTGCATGCTCTAGATCCCTTATAGAGAATAACATCAACAAAAGAATGCAACTAGGTACTGAATCCTGGGAAACATCGCAAAATTTAGTTTCCTTCGGAAAGAAGGCAAATGATTTCTTGGAACATTTGGAGGCGAATTTTAAAAATGATCAACATTTTTGTGAAGAGATGTTGACCCATTTTTCCAACTATGTCTTCAACACATCGGAACTGAAAAGAAGACAAGAGAAACTCCCTTCCCCAAAGCGGACCAAAAAAATAAAAGCATGCTGGAAAAAGAAAGTTAACAACCTAGAGCTCAGTGTCAAATCATGTAAACAAGCCATATCAGAAAAGGAATATTTATTCAGAAGCCTGATCCAAATAGATCTAGCTGGAAGTACCAACGAGGTTCAAGACCCAAACTTAATTCTCAAATCCTTGTCAATAACCAAAGAAGCCTTCCATGAACAAGTTGGTATTTTAAAGGGGTTGTCTTTCGAAAAGTTTTACGGCATAGTTGAACATCATCTAGATGAGCACGAGCGCTGGGTACTGGACTATGCGGAACACAATGAAGAAATTGAACAGAGTCTACATAGTATTTCAATGGATCTAAGGAAATTAGAAAACAATCTTTACGACATAGAAATCTGGGATGAAACCAACATGGCCCCCATGAAAAGATACATCAAAGAATGGTTCCAACGGAGAATGGACAACTTCGTCCAGGAAGAGAAACAACCGGTCGACAGGACTCCACTAACCATCGACGATAGCAACAAAAATGCATCGAATTCATAGTAAGTCTATACTAGCATCTTGTTTTCTTTATCAATCCAGTTTAAGTCTATATTGTCATCTTGCTTTCTTTATCAATCCAGTTATCACCTCTTTAAATAGAAAACTGTAACCAAAGACTCATAACTTCTAATTTCTTCTTTTCAGGTCTTCCTCTCTACTGTCACGCACTTCTTCTTTTGACATTCCTAATTCTTGTACTTATTTCTTTTTATGGTCCGTGGGAGCCCTAATCCCAGTCTATATGACAAACGCATTTAAATTTCCAGAAAGATGTAACACACATTATTAATTTTTCATAAATTTCAAAGAAAACTGATTCGGGAATGCCTTTATTGTATATTGAATTTTGGGTGTCTGGGAACCTTTCTTGTTTGTTCCAAAGAAAACTAATTCGGGACTGCTACATTTTTTGTGTCCTATTGTATGCTAAATTTTTTGTCTTGCACAATGTTGTTACTATTCTATTGTATGCTAACTTTTTGGGTCTCCAAGAACCTATACTTTGATAAATTTTGATTTTTCTTGTGTCTAGAAGCCTTTGTTTTAAAGCAAGATAATTTATGGAATAAAGGATCCATGCATGCTCTATAAAATAAGCCTTTGTTTTAAAGCAAACTAATTCGGGAATGCTAATTTTTTTGTGTTTTATCTCCACGAACCTATGTAACAGATGTTATTACTATTCTATTGTATGCTTTTAAATGATGTAATTTCCATAGATATGTAATAGACATTATTAATTTGTGATAAATTTCTATAGTCCGCTTGTCAATTTGTATATCGCGTAACTCTCAGTGCTATTTGTAGGGCACGGAACAACAAAGGCCCAATTTTAAGCGCGCCAGCCCGAGAACCCACGATCCAAAAACTGGCTAAGTATGGAATAAGGGCTCCGTGCATGCTCTATAAAATAAGCCTTTGTTTTAAAGAAAATTAATTCAGGAATGTTAATTTTTTTGTGTTTTTCTCCACGAACCTATGTAACAGACGTTATTACTATTATATTGTATGCTTTCAAATGATGTAATTTCCAGAGATATGTAACAGACATTATTAATTTGTAATAAATTTATATAGTTCTCTTGTCAATTTGTATATCGTGGAACTCTCGGTGCTATTTTTAGGGCACAGAACAACAAAGGCCCAATTTTGAGCCCGCCATCCCAAGAACCCGCGATCCAAAAACTGGCTATGTATGGAATGAGGGATTCGTGCATGTACATACTTCGTATGTATAAAACTAAATATCTACTTTTTAAAATTACATATTCCATATGTATAATAGATGTTACTACTATTTTTTTGTGTCTCTCCACGAATGTATGTAAAACGTATGTAAAGAAAACTAATTCGGGAATGCTAAAAATGATTGTGTCCAAGAAACTTTTGTTTTGCATGGAAACCACATGTATTTCAACTTGTTACCCACGTGTCTATACTCGGTCGCATTTATTCCCATTCCAACCTGGCAGGGACTACGTTGTCATGCAACACTTGTTTAATTCAAGAAAAAGTTTATATTAAATGTTTGAAAAGAAACAAGAAGAAGATACATATCTTGCGCTCTATTTCCTCAAAAATCTAAATCTAACATTGTACAAATTAAAATATGATGTAAGCAATTGACTGAAAAAGTTAAAAATAAATAAATAAATAGTTAATGGGCCGATTAAAAAAATAATAATAAATTCATCAACAAAGTCTTCATATTTTGATCTGCTAATTTTTATTGAACCCTTTCTTAAAGGACTTCTTCATTTGTTTCAACTTCAATGAGTAAAACCTTGTGCATAAGTTAAGTGTTTTAATAGTTT
>ML805533.1:17845-29633 GCA_009831015.1 Picea engelmannii
AGGAAAATGGGTTGGATTAATATACATGGGTAATTCCCCCTTGAACCCCTCTTGGCCCTTATCCTAGACACTCCCATATATTTTGGATTAATTCAACCCTCATCTCTTGTCCATGTCCCCTTAGAAGTTGGCATCATGTTTTAATATTAAAACACAGAAATACAATTCGCATATTACATCGCTTTGGTTGTAGCAACACATTATATCTACATACGAATTAATTAAACTGAGAATTATAGTCAGGATTTTACATTCCCCCTCCCCTAAAATTGTGCATCATCCTCGGTGCACTCTATGTCGGTATACATATATATGCAAATTTATATCACAATACTTAGAAATAAAAAATTTGCAATTTAAGAACTCCAGGAGCAACTCCAACCATAATCTCATGTTTCTGTCAACTCTCCAACCCAAGGAATGCACCATTCGTTTGTCAAGGATAACACAAGGGATGTACTATTCATTTATCAGGGATAACCAAAGGTATGTACCATCTGTTTATCAAGGCTAACCCAAGTAATGAGCCATTCTTTTATCAAGGTCCCCAACATAGTTGGCTAGGAATTTGAGATGTGGTTCTGGAACTATAGCTGCTAAAAACGGAGTCTTGCATTCTGTCTTCTTCAAAACTATCAAAAATTTGTGGGTATTTCGCCCACATATTTTCTTCATGCTCCCATGTAGCATCTTCCAGACTGTAGCAGGTCCATTGAACCTTTACCAGCCTTATGGCTTTGTTCCTGAGCACCTTGAATTTATGTTCTAGGATGCGTACTGGTTCCACCCAGAAATTCCCTTCGTGCTCCACGTGGATCACATTCCAATCAATTATGTGGTTAGGGTCAGGCACATATTTCTTCAACAAAGACACATGAAATACATTATGCACTTTCACAGATGCAGGCAATGCTAACATATATGCAACTGGCCCTATATTTTCTAATATTTCAAAGGACCCACAATATTTCTTTGCCAACTTCGAGAAACTTCCTAATCTTAGTGAGCTTCTTGTTGCCTTCACTTTCAAAAAAATTTCATGTTCTCCCACTTTAAAATATCTGAAAACTTTATTCTTGTCTGCATAAATTTTATGCCTATCCTGGGGAGCCTTTAATTTTTTCTTTATCTTTGTCATCTGATCTTTCATTTCTTTTAACAATTCTGGCCCAACAACTACTCTATTTGTTGGATTATCCCAACTCACTGGAGTGTTATATTTTCTACCATACAATGCTTCAAACAGATTCATTTTCAATGAGGTATGATACCCATTATTGTAGGAAAATTCAACTAAATAATTGTAATCCTTCCCCTTTGATGGTTGATCCATCACATATATTATAAGCATATACTCAATTTTTATGTTAGTCCTTTCTGTTTTCCCGTCTGACTTTGGATGATATGTTGTACTAATATTTAAATTTGTTCCAAGGCCCTTGAAAAACCCTTCCAAAAATTAGAAGTAAACTTTGGATCTCTATCTGAAATTATTGCTTTAGGCACCCCATGTAGCCTAGCAATTTCTTTCAAGTAGATATATACAATAGTTTCCTCTTTGTGTGTAGTCTTTACTGGAATAAAATGTGTTGATTTAGTCAATTTATCCACCACCACCATGATGGAATCATGTTGCTTTGTTCTAGGTAGATTTGTAATAAAATCAACTGTAACTACTTCCCACTTCCCACTTCCATTCTGGAATGGGAAATGGTTGTAGCAAACATGTTGGGTGTCTATGTTATGTCTTCACCTTTTGGCATTCTAGACATCTGGTTATGTAATTAGCCACTTCCTTCTTTTTTCCTGGCCAAAAGTGTTGCCTTCTTACTGTTCCAATTGTCTTCTGATATCATGGGTGCCTAGCATATGGCACATTATGCATCTCCTTCACCAATGCATTTTTCAGCTCACTGGAATTGGGCACATATAATTTTCCCTTGTACATGAAAATTCCATCCTCTTTCAGCTCATAACAATTAATTTTTTGTTGAAAATTACCTTGTTGTAATGCTTCTTTTTTATCTTCACGTGGTGGTGATTTGAATTTGTTGTTGCAATAATTTTCTCTTTCAGATATGTCATGTACATGCTGATAGCTACAATATGCACTTCATGAGCTCTCATGTTGAGTGCATCAACCACTTGATTATCCTTTCCCTTTATATGTTTAATTTTGAAGTCGTATTCACTCAGAAATTCCAGCCATCTAGTTTGTATGGCATTTAGTGTTGGTTGTCCAAACAAATGCTTCAAACCACAATGGTTTTTCCTTAGCTCAAATTTCTTACCCATAAGGTAATTCCTCCACATTTCCAATGCATGTAAAATCATTGCTCACTCCAAGTCATGTGTAGCATAATTCCTCTCATGCTCTCTCAGTTTTCTAGACTCATAGCATAACACATAGTCCCTTTGACTAAGAACTCCACCAAGTCCTTCCTTGCATGCATCGGTGCACACAATAAAATCTTTGTTTCGATCTACAATCTTCAAAATTGGTGCACTTGTCAATACTTTTTCAACTATTGAAATTTTTCTTCACACTTGTAAGTCCATTCTAACTTCACTCCCTTTTATTGCAAAGACGTGATTGGACTTGCAATCCTTGAGAACCCTTTTATGAATCTTCAGTAATAACCGGCAAGACCCATGAATGATCTAACCTCTGTCACATTCTTTGGCGTTGACCATCCTCTAATGGCCTATATCTTCTTAAGATCAACTGTTATCCCTGCTGGTGATATTATATGCCCCAAGTAGTGAATCTTCTTTTGATAAAAGATGCACTTAATTGGCTTAGCATACAATATATGCTCTCTTAAAACTTGCAACACCATTCTTAAATGTTTCTCATGTTCCTCTTATGATTTAGAGTAGACAAGGATATCATCTAGGAACACAATTACAAACTTGTCCAAGTACTCCCTGAATACTCCATTCATCAAACACATAAAGATTGTTGGGGCATTTGATAGCCCAAATGGCATTACCGTGAATTCATAATGCCCATATCTTGTTCTAAATGGTGTCTTGCTGATTTCGTCTTCCTTTATACTTACTTGATGATAGCCTTATCTCAAGTCAATCTTGGAAAATATCCATGTGCCCTTCAGCTAATCAAACAAATCATCAATTCTTTGCAAAGGATACTTATTATTTATGGTAACCTTATTAAGCTTCCTAAAATCAATACATATCCTTAAGGTTCCATCCTTCTTCTTCACAAAAAGAACCAAGGCTCCCAAAGGCGACACACTTGGGCATATATACCCCTTCTTCAAAAGTTCTTCAAGTTGCATCTACAACTCTTTTAGTTATGGTGTGCCCATTCTATAAGGTTTCTTAGACATTGGGGTAGCTCTTGGCACAAAATCAATAGAGAAATCAATATCTCTCTTTGGTGGAAATCCTGGAATTTCTCTAAAAATATCTTCAAAATCCCTCAAGAATGGATGGTCTTCTATTCTTGCCACTTTGTCTTTGGTTTTCTCCTCCATATGGATTGCAAACAATTGACATCCCTTCCTGAAGCTCTTCTTCAACTACATAGTTGAAATCTCTCTAACAACTACAGCTCTTGGAATGCCTTGAATCTTTCCTTGTTGCCCTTCCTCATCAAGACATGTGATTGTCTTGTTGTAACAATCTAGGATAGCATGATGTTTTTCCAACCAATGCATCCCAATTAGACAGTCATATGAACCCAACGATATGATGTTTACTTCTACCTTTGTGCTAAGTCCATTCATGTCTATCAAGCAATCTTTAACCAACTAGTTGATTTTCCTCTTATCCCCCGTGGCTAACTGAACTAACCAAGATTTCTTATGCTTACTTCTTTGCAAGTGAAATATTTCAATAAAGTTAGCATTTATGTAACTATGGCTAGCTCCATAATCAATCAAAATTTCTATGGGTTGGTTTTCAATCTTACCTTCCACTTTGATCGTGGGGGATTGATTCTTTGTCTACTTGTTGTCCAAGGTTGCATAAATCCTTGGCATGCTTCCTCCCATGTCTTTCACTATTTCATCCTCTTGAATGTTGTGGATAGTCCTCATTCGTTATCCTTTGTGAGGGAAATCCCTATATAAGTGATTTCCCTCACATCCCCAACATTGAACAGGTTGTTGCCTTGCCCTTTTCCCAAATGAATTTGCATTCTTTTGTTCATTTTGGCCTGGATGGCCTTGTTGATTTGCTTGGGAGTTATTTTTGAAAAATGGTGGCTTAAAACATTTCTACCTTTTGTCCCTTTTCCCTTTCATCTTGTCATTCCAATCTTTTTGGAAAAATGGCATTCCTTTGCTTTGATCATAAAGATGCCTTGCTCTCCTTATGGTTTCTTCCAAGGTCTTGGGGTTATCATATTGAATCTTGTCACTATAGAAGGAGGATAACCCACTTAGAAACCTTTTTATTTTGACCTTCTTATCCTTTATGAAGTCAACATACTTCAACAATTCAAAGAACCACTTCTCATATTCCTCCATTGTCATGGTTCCCAACTTGAGTTCAAAGAAATCTTTCATCTTTCTTTCATAATAATGCTCGAACAAATATTTCTCTTGGAAATATCCTTTGACCTGCCTCCACGAGATCATCTTCTCATGAATGTTTTTGGCTTTCTTAAGTTGATCCCACCACATAATTTCCTTTCCTTGCAAATGGTAGGTTGTAATTCTAGCTTCTACCCGAGAGGGGTAATCATACAGCTAGAAATATTTCTTCATTTCAAATAACCAAGCCTCTACCTCTTATCCTTTCTTGTTCTCACCATTGAAAGTATGTTGCTTGATTTTTTTCCTGAGTTCACCTTGCAAGATGTTTACCTCATGCCTTCTTCTTTGCCTCTGAAAAGTAGACACACTTGGGTTTCTCCCTGGCCCTGAACTTGCATGATTTATTCTATTGGACTGCCTTGGATGATGATGGCGCATGCTCATGCTTCTTGACTCCCTATCATTTATGTGATCATCCCTTTTTCTATGGGATCTAGATGTTGATACTTGTCTAGCACTAGTTGTTTTCTTAGTGCCAAAATCTTTGTTAACTTGCTTATGCAACATGTTTAAGCTCTGAAGTATCTCGTCCTGATCCTTCATAATCCTTTCATTATCATCCATCTAGCTCTACACTTCCCTATGCACAATTCTCATAGTGACGAGATCTTGCCTATCTCTTCTTCCATTTGACTCATTCTCGTCATTCCCCATGCTGACATGCAGACCTCTGATCTCTTCCTCATGGTTGTAAGATTCCTGAGCATCTTCCATAACTCTAGTCTTCATTTAAGAACTAAATTTTCTTTATGTACCTCTAATTCTGCAAGAAATGTGCATGAAATAATTATTGTTAGAACATCTGTATTATAAAACATTTCATTAATTAGAATACATGTCGCTTCCTCATCAATTTATGAAGGACACATTGCATCAATTCACACTATGATTCCCTAGATGTATTCCTCTATGAAATAGGTTTCCAATGGTTGGAATCATGCCCCAATCTGATCTCTGAGCTGAAATTTATGGCTTCTTGAAAAAACCATTTTCACCAATTTCTCTGCATTTTCTCTACGGGTGCAATTTTATTGAAATATTGACTTATGTCAACTGTAGAAGAAAATATATCAGGAACTGGAGAAAATTTTGTATTGGACATAGATAATAATAACAATAGGGAATTCATAACAACTCTCATAATTTCAGTCTAACGTTCTAGTAAAAAACAACAACAATATGGAATCTGCAACATTTTTATTTTTCACTACTTTTTCGAGACTCGGAATTTTTAACGGAACTGGCTATCTCTTAATATGTGCACTTCTGGAAAATTTTCAAAAAACCAAATTTGTTTGTATTAATGAGTATATAAAAAGTTGACTACATAAAATTTTACATTTTTTTGATCTAGAGTCACTTTTCCTTCTCCAAAAATCTCAAAAATCCCCAAAAAGTAGCCCAGAATAGTGGATTTTGGCCTATTTCAGTGTCCCCATTCCAATCCCCATAGGATTTATTCAGTTCCTTCATGGGTTATTTATGTGTCTACATTTTGGACTCCCACAAGATTTTTGGCTTAATCTGGAATTTTTTCAATAATCTGGACCCAGATCTTTAAAAACCATTATTTTGCAATTTCTGCCAAACTCAAGAAGAATTGGACAAGGGTCCTATATGGAACTTTTTTAGACCTCCTCTCTGCAAAAAAAACCCATAAGTTTCATCACAATCCACTATAAATTTCTCTAGTTATGGCCAAAATAACAAAATGGCTCTAGACTTAGTTTTTTTTTTTTAAACTATCAAACAATTTTTCCTATGTGCAATTTGCATCATCGATCTCAGGTTGGAAGAAACATGGACCATTGATCTAATATCCATCATCCATTGGTGAATGATGTTCACCTTTAGTGTGCATAATACTTCCGCAAACTGTCAATCCGACAATCAACCATCAACCCAACTCCCTGATGACTGACTTGCACACAACTCTAAACCGGTCGTCCTAGTTGTTGGTCATCAGTGACCTTTGTTGGTGAATGAAACTCTCAACAACTTTAGTCGATGCCTGACCATTTTCCCATCGGTGATCAACGATCCCCGATGGTTTTCGAATACACTTTCCCAAATCGATCGATTTGACCATTGACCATCAGCCACTTCTATTGGCTAACGTGGCATGACACATCATCCTGAGGTGTCAACTTGGATGACATGGCATGACACATCATCCCGAGGTGTCAACTTGGGTTATGTGGAATGACACATCATCCTGAGGTGTCAACTTGGGTGGCCTAGCATGACACATGGATGATTATGTTATCATCCTCTTTCCCCCATCAGCCATCGAACGATTCTCTTGAACAACCAAACGATTTTATGAATCAGTTGATGCCCAACCATTGGTGTGTCGATCATCAGTGATTTCTCTTTCCCAATTTGAAATACTTCACTGAATTCGGTCGACCTCCGACCACCGGCCCATCAACCATCGACGTCTTCTCTTCCTTGATTCGAACATTTCACCAAAATCGATCGACTCTCAACCATTGACCCATTGGTCATTGACGATGTTCATTGGCGATTAAAAATACTTCATTAGATTCGGCCGACCATCAGTCATCGGCTGTCATATATGTCTTATGAACAACTGTCACACACCCACTACGCCAACTAAGATTTTTTTTTTTTTTCTTTTCTTCGAGGGACAGAATCCCTGAATTTCTATGGGCCTAGCGCAGACCATCCCTTCCCTTATCCTCCTCCAAGTGACCACAACCTGGCCTTAGCGCAAGCGCCTTTCACAACTAGCGAGTTGGAGAGTCAAGGCTCTTGACTCCTCTTTCTCCAATCGTCAATACCCAAAATGCGATACGGGTATGGCTCCCTCCTCACTAGCGCCTGCTACATATAATTGTAGGTTAGGATAAACACTAGCACTACTCGCATCTTGCGACCTCACGAGTTGGAGTATTGAGCCCTCGTGCTCCTCCTTTGCGAATCCCCAAAATGTGAAAGGTCAACAATGGGTTCTACTCACATCTTGTGACCTCGCGAGTTGGAGTATTGAGCCCTCGTGCTCCTCCTTTGCGAATCCCCAAGACACGATAAGTCAACAATGGGTTGACTCTTTCCCAGGCGACATGTCTCCACCACCTGTCACACACCTCCACCTTTCTCTGAGCACTTGTTGTTACGCCACCTGTCAACCACGCGATCCCCACCTAACGGATGTGCCACGTGTTCGCACGAGCCCTCAATGCTTGGCACTTCGTGACTTCTGCAGTCGAAAGGAAATTCTTTAAACCTTTGAACCCCCGATACGTGATACCACACGGAGGTTCTGATCCAATGGTTCTCCCATGGCTTGGATCCAATGACCACAATCACATCGCGATCTCGTGAATCGTGAGTTCGTACAGTCCTACCCTTGACCACTCCAAGTCGCGAGTCATTGAAATACTACCCAACTACCACGCATCCTGTGCCGATGGACGGTTCTTAATACTTTGGGACTTTCAGGACATTGTCGAGTCCACTCTCCTGCCTATGCAAAGGTTAAGATCGACGGTCAATAGAGCTCTGACAGATACTTGGATCTATGGTCCTGGATCCCATCACTACTTGCGAAGGCTGAAAGGGTCGAGGTGTTAACGCATGCTCTCCTCCTCTAGATCCATCAGTCTTGACAGATTTGGGGTATTTCCGAAAGGATTCCGACCGTTCATCTACCAGACGATGGGGTATTCTCTTTCGATAATTGGACTTGCTATCCTTTCTAAGCTTCAATCACAAAATTCAGCCTCCCGGAGCTTCAAACTCCCATGACTCCGAGACCTTAGAGAGATACTCTTTCTTGCATAAGGTTTCCAGACTCGGATCACATGAACCTTCAGAAGGTTCTTGGGCAATTGTCCCTGATCTTAGTTGAGTCTGTAGGTAAAGGTTCGATACGGTTCCAAGGTTTATGGGGTAATTCTCGGGGAAGAGTACTCTCGAGGAGCCTTCCCAGAATATTACAAGTATCAAGAAAACAAGAAAATTCTCGGTGGAGTGAACTCGTGCCCCAGACTTAATCATTTGTACAGAAACCAACTATGGCATGTAAGTATACACATGCTTCTATTAATTTCAGTCTAAAACACCAGGCAATCATTCCACACAGAAATCATTATGGGCATATAAACATGAGCATGTATTCATGATATTCAATTCAAAATACAAGGCATAAAACACTTATCAGATCCACCAGGCATGATGTGACTGCTGAGAGGGGTGCTTGTTTCCACCCAACCATAGGCTAAGTGACTCCAAATAGATTTACCACTAGCCACCCCCGAGCTAGACCAGGATGCTTTGAGATTCAGTCTCCTACTTCCAGCTCAATGGAAGTCAACGATGAAGGTTACTCTCCTTCTCCTGATATAGAAAAATAATCCAGGACAAAGGTTACTCTCCTTCTCCTATGTTTAGAACCCCCTGTGTTTCCAGAGTTTCACCAGTTCTCTTCCGCGATCCCTGTCACGCGCGCTCTCTCTCTCTCTACCCTTTACCACACTTCCTCTCTTGACTTTTCTCTGCAAGATTGCATGTGGCATGAATTTACCTATCCGTGGTCAGGTCTGAGAGCTTTTATGGATGGGTGGTTCATCCCCATCCCCTCATTAACTCTTGAGGAGCCTCCCCACCTACCAATCTGACGGGAAATCCATTCCAGGGTTAGAGAGTTTCTTTGGTCTTTGAGCAAGTAAAAACTAGTACAGTACTGGCTTGGTGGAAGTTAACGCAACCATTCCAGGTCCCTTCCACCACCTCTCATTAGCCATCGTGGTCTCTTTTAGCACATCCCCATCCCAGTAGTCGTGCAACACATATTCATAACATAATTTACATTCATCGACCTTTTATACAAAGGTCCGTCAAATCAAACATTCACATATTTGAGTTTGCCATAGTTCTTGGCCAATATAGTTATTTTTACGGACTGGGGGAAACAGGGTGTTACAATTCCCTCCCCCTTAAAGCAACATCACCCTCGATGTTCTATCTATCAATATGACGTGTATGTACAGAAGTAAAAAAAATCAGATATGCATGCTTCATGGCATCTTCCATTTCCCACGTAGCCTCATCTGGGCCAAAATGTTTCCACTGCACCTTGACCTATGCAATGGTCCGGTTTCTGAGTGGGGTTTCATTTATGTCCAGTATGCATTGAGGTTCTAGCAGGAATTCTCCCTTCGGTTCCACCTAGGTCACAGACCAGTCAATTATATGATTAGAATCATGTACATATTTCTTCAATAATGAAACATGGAAAACATTATGTGCTTTTACTGTGGGAGGAAGTGTTATCCTATAGGCTACAGGTCCCACTCTATCTAGAACTTCAAAGGGTCTGCAATATCGAGGTGCCAACTTGGCACAAGATCCCATCCTTAGGGAACTCTTCCTGGGCCTAACTCTAAGATATACGTGGTCTCCCATCTTGAATTATCTTGGATTTGTCTTTCGGTCAGCGAACTTTTCTGTCTGTTCTGAGTGACCTTCAAATTTTGTTTTATCTGAATCACTTGTTGTTCCATTTCTTTCAGTATGTCGGGTCCAATAGTAATTCTATTTACAGAATTACTCCAACTGACTAGAGTGTTGCACGATCTACCATAGAGGACATCGAAAGGACTCGTCTTCAGGGATTCTTGGTAGTCGTTGTTGTAGGTGAATTCCACCAGTGGCAGGTAATCTTGCCACTTCTTGGGTTGATGCATTACATGCATGCTTAGCATGTCTTCCAATATTTGGTTCACTCTTTCCATCTATCCATCGGTTTGAGGATGATAGGTTGTGCTAAACAATAATTTGGTCTCTAGACCAACCATCAATGATTTCCAAAAGTTGGAAGTAAATTTTGTGTCTCTGTCAGACACGATCTCTTTAAGCATACCATGTAGTCTGGATATCTTCTTCATGAATATGCTGGCGATATCTATTGCCTTGCAAGTCGATTTGACGAGGATAAAATGGGCAGTCTTGCTCAATTTATCCACCACTCCATGATGGCGTCATTATATTTGGTCGATGTTGGTAATCCAGTGATGAAGTCCATGGAAATGGTTTCCCACTTCCATTCCGGGATTGGTAGAGGTTGTAATAATCTTGCTGGGTGCCAGTGTTCTGCTTTAACTTGTTGGCATTCTAGGCACTTAGCTAAATAGTGAGCTATGTCTTTCTTTAACCCAGGCCAATAGAATTGTTTCCTAGTGGCTGTGATCATCTTTTGATATCCCAGGTGACCAGTATATGGTCTCTTATGTAGTTCATCCATTATGAACCTCTTCAAGTCGTCACAATCTGGAATATACAATCTATTTCTGTAAGTTAGCAGACCTCCATCTATCATCTGGTAGCCTTCATACTTTATTCATGTGGGTTCTTGCTCCAGGTACGAGGTCACGGTCTAGAAGAATGTGTATGTTTCTTGTGCATTCCTGACTCTTTCTTTGACATTCGTCTCGTAGGTGCTCACCCCTTCCAGGTGAATTGTTTTCATACTTCTGCTAAGGGCATTGGCCACCTTATTTTCCTTTCCTTTAACATGTTTGTCTTCAAAATCAAACTCACTAAGGAGGGCCATCCACCTAGCTTGTCTGGCATTGAGCTTTGGTTGGTCAAACATATATCGCAATCCACAATGGTCTATCATAAGTACGAATTTCCTTCCCGGGAGGTAATGTCTCAACATTTTTAAGGCTTGCACTATGGCGACCAGCTCTAGATCATGGGTCACATAGTTGACTTCATGCTAATTCAATTTTCGGGATTCATAGCAGACTACACTTCCTCCTTACATAAGGACTCCTCCAAGACCTTCCTTCCAGGCATCTGTGCACACGAGGAAGTTAGCTTCAGGATCAGCGATCTTCAACACAGGTGCGTGGGTCAGTAGATGTTTTAGGGATTGAAATCTTTCTTCACATTCTTATGTCCACGTGAATTTAGCTCCCTTCTTCTAGATGTTATAACCCTAAAATGCACCATACAAGTTTACCTGGCATCAGGCCAACTCATGCCTCTTCCTAGCCAAAGCCTTGCTGAGTAATTCCTCAAAAACCACTTAAAAACAAGCAACCCGCGCCTTAACTTCTCACTGGGCGTGGGCATCCGCTTGCTGTCCTCTTACTGCACGCGGGTATCCGCGGGCTAGCCCAAAACAGCCCGCGAGTACCTAACAATGCAAAAAATCAGGGAAGTTTCCGCCGAGACTCGGGGCTTTTTGTCAG
>ML805533.1:42257-60585 GCA_009831015.1 Picea engelmannii
TAAGAGTTTGAAATGATATAGCATCAGCTTATCATACCTGCCTTATGAGGTTATATAGAGTTGAATGCCTTTGAACAGGTCCTGCCATTCGTCCTCCAGATGAGAAACTAGCATGCTTTTCTTCCAGGTGATATTTCTGAATTCTGGCCTTAAGGTATGCTCTGAAATTCAAATTCTTGGTTACTTTTGTCTTAAACCAGCTCTTGCCTGATCTAGGTAAGTTGGTTGTTGTGGCAATGGCGGCTTCAACAAATATCATTTCTACAGAACCCAGACTAGCTCTGTTTCCATCATATGATTTAGCGAATGCTTTAGCTGTTGTTTGGTGGAAACCATTTTGTAACCTTTCAACATAACCCATGTAGCCTGCGTCTGAGAAACGTTTTTGCACATCCAGATGTGACTGTAAGAAATACAGGCTGTCCAATTCTTTCCTCAGTAATAAACCACTTCGTTTCCTTGCCATCTGTAACTCCAACCTCGAACAATTTGCAAACAATGTCACGGCAGTTTCCTAATTGAGCCAAGGTTTAGCGTTGGTAAAAACTCTCGCTATTGCCAATCCAAATATGGAACCATAACATATTTCCTGTGAACGATGTGTGTTCAAAATATGAAGTGTCGATTTGATGTCACCGGCTGAGTAGTACTGCTCCATTACCTGTGTTGATGAATGTGAATTCGTCATCTCCAATGCCATCATTGTTGAAGCATGCATTCATGAACACGATCCGCCATAATATCCAATTTAAACGTGCATAACAAAATCCTCATCATCATTCACTTCCACCAGCGCCTCATAATAATTATGTGACGTGTGTCGGACGTGTCACCTTTTCAATTTCTGAAACCGTGGAAGAAAAACACATGTTTCATAATTTCACCAGCTAACTGTATGTGGGAAAGTACTCCTTAACCATTGAAACTCACCTCTTTCACCAGCTAACATCAAACTTGCAACATGCGTTAGCTGTTGAAAATCTTTTCACGAAATTTTATAGAAACAACCTTTATGGATCAACTTATTTCTAAGGCACGAATTTATTCACCTAAGTTTTGACACTAGAAGAAATTAAAAACAAATAAAGAAACCTATAAATGACCATGCTATCACCTACAAAATGAAACCAAGTGACTGATTCATTTTGGGAGCTAACATTTGGCTCCAACTGGGATGGATACCTCCCTGTGAGGTCACCAAGAACCTAGTTAGACTCAGTCTCCTTTATTACAATTTGAAAAATTGAAAAATTGTTTTTCTCGGTACGATTGGGCATGGAGTTATTCAAGTAAAAAGAACATAAACAGAACTGAAAAGAATATGTACAAGTAAAACAGGGCTTTGATAAAAGCCTTATGAAAAGTAGGTCTTTAGAAAATGCCCGTTGAAAGGGCCACCTGCTACTTCTTCGCCTGCAAGATTTTGGAGAAAAAAGGTATTGTTCTGCTGAACTATTGTTATGACAAAAGGACCTGTCCAGAGAAAATCAAATCTGTCGTGTTTCCCCTTCTCTTGCCTTGCTGCATCCCATTTTAAGGCCAGTTCCCCTATTTTGAAAAAATTTGTTTTGACTTTCTTGTCGAAAATTTCCTTGATCTTTTCTTGGTGTAATTATGTCTTTTCCATAAGATGCTCTCTATCTTGCTACAACTCTACCAGATTATGGATCCTTCGAGTTAAATCACTTGGTTCAGAGTTAGTTTCTTGTAAAAACTTTGCAAATGGCAGTGCAAGTTGAACAGGAAATATGGCTTCAGTACCATATACCAATTTGAAGGGGGATGTGCCAATTGACTTTTTATTTGTAACCCTGTCAGCCCACAAAGCAAATTTTAACTTGGAATCACAGCCTTTGGTATTTTGTTCAAGCAGCTTCTTTATAATTCTAACTAAACTCTTATTCGATGACTCGGCTAAGCCATTTCCTTGTGGATAGTAAGAAGTGGAATGTACTAGCTGAACTCTCAGCTCTTCACATAGTTTTACCAAGTGTTTATCTTTGAATGCAACAGCGTTTTCAGTGACTATTCTCTTAGGGAAACCAAATCTCGCGAATTTGTTTTCTTGCAGAAAATTAATGATGACAGTGTGATTGGCATTCCTGGTAGGAATGGCCTCAATCCACTTTGTAAAATAATCGGTGGCAACAAGGATCCATCTGTGTTGACTGCTAGAAGGCAGGCGAATCTCACCTATGAAGTCCAGACCCCATTGCTGGAAGGGACCTGTGACCACTATAGGTCTGAGGGGAAGGGATTTTAGTTGTTGTTTGCCTGCAAACCTTTGGCACTTGTCACATGTTCTCACAAAATCACACACATCTAAAAATAAGGATGGCCAGTAATAACTAGCTCTTAAGATTTTATGTGTGGTAGTCTTCCAATAGTGATGTCCTCTGCATTCACTATTATGGAATTCAGTCATGATCTTAGCTACTTCCTCTTGGTTTATGCACCTCAATAATAAACCTATTGGATTTTTCCAGAACAATAAGCTGCTATTGATGCAGAAATTCATGGCTTTGAGCTTTAAATCCCTTCCTTGTGTTTTTGTGAAATCTGAAGGGATTGATAAAGTTTGCAGAAAATGAATAATGTGGTTGTACCATTTGCAATTAGCTAGGTGAGCTGAGACCTGAATTTCCTCACTTCCTTTATCCTCTGAAGATTGAACATTATCTGCATTTACACTTACCAAATTTATCTCTAGCAGTTTACAATTTTCTTTGGCAAGAAGTTTGGCAAGGCCTTGACCTTTCACAAGTTTTGCCGGTTTAATTTCAACGTCAAATTCAATTTACTTTGCTATCCACTTACTCATTTTTCCATCTATGTCAGGTTGTATAAGCACATCTTTAACTGAACTGGAAGGTACGTCAGCTATTACCTTGGCTTGAAGGATGTAAACTCTGAAAGCTTTTAATGACTTGATGAGGGCATATGCTTGATTCTCCAATAATTCATACTTCACCTCTGCATCCCTCAAGACTTTACTGAAGAAGGAAACTGGCTTCTCCTGATCATCGACATTTCTCTACAATAGTATTGTTGCAATTGTATCTTTTGAATCAAATGAAAAGATATAAAACTCCTTGGTGAAATCGGGGTTGATTAAAACAGGGGTTGTCATAATGGCATCCTTGATAGCATTGAATGACTATTTGGCTTCTTCAGTCCATTTTACTTCGGAATTCTTTCTTAACATAGAAGTGATATGCTTTGTGAGCTCTGCAAAGTTTTCTATAAACCTCCTGATAAAGTTTATAGTCCCAAGAAAAGACTGAATGTCCTTCTTTGATCTAGGAAGAGACAAAATTTTAATAGCTTCTACTCTTTTTGGGTCGATCCTCACCCCATTAGCTGAAACAATATGTCCAAGTAATTTCCCTTCCTTGAGTGCAAAATTTGATTTTTTAGGATTAAGAGAAATTCCATACCTTCGACATTTTAGGAATGTCTTTTTCAAGTGCTGCAAATGATGTTCATGGCTGCTCGAAAAAATAGTAATGTCATCAATATATATCAGGACGAATTTGTCTTTCTCCCCAACAAAAGCAATGTCCATCGCCCTTTGGAATGTTTCTCCTGCATTCATCAATATGAAAGGCATCTTTTCATACATAAACGTACCCCATGGAGTGGTAAAGGTAGTATTTTATTTATCATCCTGATGGACAGCAATCTGGTTGTATCCGGAAAACCCATCAATAAAATACATCACCTTTGATCCTGACACCTTCTGCAAAATATGTTCCATTTTAGGTAACGAGTAGTTGTCCTTCCTTGAGAACTTATTCAAATTTCTGAAATCTACGCAGAGTCTGATCTCTCCATTCTTCTTTCTGACTGGCACAAGATTTGCAATCCATTCTGAGTATCTGAGAGGTATGATAATGCGGGAATCCAATAGTTTCGTGATTTCCCTTTCCATTGTAAGTAGCAACATAGGATTAAAAGATCTAAGTTACTGCCTAAATGGTTTGGTATCTTTGTTCAAGGGGATCTTGTGCTGAATTACCTCTGTGTCGAAAGTCTTCAAGTCATCATATTGCCAAGCAAAGATGTCAGCAAACTCCTTTAACAATTCACCATAATCAGCCTTTTGTTTTTCAGTCAAATGTGAAGCTAAGTTGACATATTTAGTATCCTGTTCACTGGCTACATTATACTGCAAAACTTCTGAATCTTTTTCCCCCTTTTCCAATTTGACAGCTACATCATTGTTATCAAAAAGCTTTTCTAAAGGGACCAAACCTTTAGGAATTCTGTTGGTGGACAGTTGTACTATTTCATGTGCTGCAATTTTGCTTCTGAATTTTGGCTTCTCAACTTCATCATCATGTTCATTTTCCTAATCAATTTACAAATCTGCAAATTCATCTATTACTGCAAGAAATCTAGTGAGTTCAGCATTGTCCTCGAAAACCTTCCAGAATTTTACATTGTCAGGGAGGGATGGCCTGTACTTAACTTGAATTTTGTAATTCAATTTATGAGGTAGAGGAGGTATAAAATCATAGGCCGACACGGCTAATGAATCAGCCAATTCATTCATTGCTCTGGGTACATATGAAATTTTGAAATCTGTAAAAGTATGAATTGCCCTCAAAACTTCATCTCTATATGCTTTCAGCCTGACATGTTTTGCTTGAAAGGACTTATTTACTTGTTGAATGATTAAATCTGTGTCTCCAAATACATGTAATCTTTTAATCTCAATCTCTTTGGATGCATTTAACCCCAGGAGCAGTGCCTCATACTTTGCAATATTGTTAGTCACCTTAAAATCAAGCTTAAAGGACAAATGAGAAGTTTTCTTTGAAGGAGAAATCAATACCACCCCTGCTCCTGCTGATTCTTTGGTACACGCACCATCAAAGAACATGGTCCAAAGATCGTCTTCTGCTACTTCTGTGGACTGAATTGTGGGCTTCCTAAGCAGCAATGCATCTAGTAATGAATCATCAATTTGTAAAATGCAAGATCCCATACCTGTGTCGACGGAATAGATAGGATGGTTGGATGGATTTTGTTAGTCACTGATTACATATGCCAGTTGTGATTCCTTGTATAACCTTCTTTTAACCCCTCCAAAAATAGGGATAGTAGCATACGAGAGATCCATTTGAAGAGTGCCACCTAGCCTCTTCATCCACGATTTTGATAACAAGCATCCAAATTTAGGTGGGATGTCTGCCACTACTATATCCATAACCATAGTTTTCATGGACGCTTGGGTTAAAGTTACAGCCAAGTCCTTGATCATTCCGAGACATTTGACTTTCCGAGAGTCAAAAGAGAAAAGATTGTGGTAAGACTTAGTGATCTCTAGCCCAAGCTCATCCATGACCGCCTTTGGCATTAGGTTGTGAGAAGCACCGGAGTCTAACAAACGGTTATGTAGTGTTTTCTCATGAATATTTAGAGATATGTAAAAAGGAGGACATCTTTCATCTCTATATTCTATCATTTGACCCAGATTAATGGTTGGTTTTCATCATATATATTGAGAATATCAGTAGAAGAGGATATAGATTTGGGATCCAGAGTTTTGAGGATATCTCTCTTGAATGTTTCATTTTTCATTAACTCAACCAGGGGGATGGGAATTTTAATTTTCTGCATTTCAGCCTCAAAATTAAAAGAATCGGAGACTTTATCAGAGACTTTTACCTCATTTAAAGGAGCTTTTTGAATACTTTGTTGGTCAGCAAAGGTCTGACTTTTCTGAATCTGTTGCTTGACAAGGACAACCGTCTTCTTGGGAGGAGCTGATGCTTTTTCTTTTGAAGGATCTATTTGTTGATTCTCTAATGTATGATCTTTTTTCTTCACAGAGGCTATGATCTTTTTGGGGGAGGCTGGTGTGTTCTATTGGGAAGTATCAGACTTAGATTGGAGATTATATATGTTCTTCTCTTCCGTTGAAAAAATGCCATCATCAGCAGAATTATCCTCTATCTGTTCACTCAGCAATGCCTCTTCATAGTTGTGTTGTGTCAAATAAGATTTCCCTGTCTCTTCTCCAACACAGTGAATATTATCTTCTCCATATTCTTGATAATCACCTTCATCTTCATCCATCACGACATTCTGAAGAGGAGACTTTATCCTCTGATCCTCAGCGTGATTCCTTTCTCTTTGCAAAATCTGCGTTGGCTGATTATTTCTTCTGAAGTTGTTAGGATTTTGATTTGGGTTTCTACCTGCATAATCATAAGTGCCCCTTCCCTTTACAAACTGATTATTTTCAATTTTGAGCTTAGATATCTCAGAGGTTAGATACTCTATCATCTTATTTATTTTATCTAACTTTGGGTCAGCACTTGATGAAGAAGAAGATTCATTTCTTGGCCTTGTCCTATCAGAGTTTCCATTTAGCTTTTGAGCAGCCAAAATATTTGATTCCACCTCAAGGGAAGCATATTGCATCAGAGATAGTGTAGGTGACCTCCTTTCTCTCAACAATAAATAGAACTCTAAGTCAAAAGAATCAGAATATGTGATTTTGGCAGAAGCATCTGAAGGTTTTATCTCTGCTAGTGTTTTACTGTACATCCGGTTAAACCTTTTAGTGAAATCAAAGACTGACTCACCATTTTGTTTCCTTAGATTTCCAAATTATGTGATATAGTATAGAAAATATCTTCTATCACCCCAGTGTTTTAAGAAGGTATCATCCAATTGCTCAATCCCAGCTATGGAACCAGCAGGGAGTTCTTTGAACCATTTCCTAGCATGGCCATCTAAGCTCTAGACAAAAACTCATGTCCAAACATCTTCCTCCTCAATATTAAGGTTTTCAACATAACTGTAGAAAGCCTCAATATGTTCTTCAGCAGACACATCGCCCTCACCTGTGAATTTGGGCATATACTTATGATAGTCTCCTATTGGCATAGCTGATACTGGGTTTGGCAATATAAGTGGCGCATACCTAGCAGCTAGGATTTGTTGCATCTTAGTCAAAGGAGGTGGTGCAGCCATAATGATTAGGGGTGAGAGAAGTGATAGTTTCTTCATTGATTCCTCAACACTGGGGGAATGTGAGGGAGGTGAATCTTCTAATGGAAAAGAGATCTGATATGAGGCTCTGTAAAAATTTGCAAATTGTTCAGCTAAGTTTTCTTCACCTTTAGCAGACAACTCTTGAAGAAGATGTTCAACAGCAAGGAGGCTAGTGTAAATGTTTAAATGATCTTCTTTCTACTGTGAATGAAAAGACTCAAGAGAAGAAGAACCATGATTTCTTTCTAAAGTCTTAGATGCTTTTTCAACCAATTTTGAATCTGTCAATTCATCATCATTGCTATTTTCCTATTGATAAAAAGGACTTTGTTCTTCTACAATAGTTACAGTTGTTTTTTCATCAGCACTATTGAAAAACAATTCAATTTTTTCTGTAGTAGATTTTCCAGAACTAAAGAGAGGGTTACCTTTTGTATATGCTTTTGAAGCTTGGCTCTGAATTGTTTTTCCTCTTCTGAGAATTAGTTCTGGATTGGGCACTGGTGTGACAGGTGATTCTTGTGTATTCGCCCTAGTATTGATCCTCTTAGGAGCCAGGATGAACTTGTGGAGTCACCAGATAGATAGTTACAACCAATAAAATGTCTAATCTTTGTCTATCATCAAATATCAGCTCTGTGTCGTATCCCAAGAAAGCAGAGCTTAAATTTCATTTTCCCCGGCAACGGTGCCAATTTGTTATCACTCCAAGAAACCCTTTGTGGTTGTAGACCAAAGGTGCTTGGTAACTTAAGAATATGATATGTAGGTGTGCTTGGAACAATGGGATCACTCAATGATTAATGTAATAGACAACTCATCATACATTCAAATGAAACAATGCTTTTAGAAAACAATAATCAGACCAGATATTTTAAAGAGGGGATGAAGAATACTAATCCTGATTGCCAAATACAACTAGGTGTAGGGCTTGATACAAGGTAGTAAGAAATCCTTCACTTCAAATTTATGAGCTTAATAAATAGATGACAGTCTTTAAAAGCTAAGATAAACTGAAATAAAGTACAGAAACAAGATGCATGAGCAATTCTGATATTGAAAGCAAAAGGAGATTGTAATTCTATTATCCAATAAGAGTCTATATAGTAGCCAAAATGTATTCCCAGTTTGAACCCCTATCTCTTAGAAAAGATAGGCATTTATAGCCTTTTACAATCGGTTTTAAGATCCTGAAAACTTGGATCTGTATCTAAAAATAGAAAATAAAACTAACTAAATGCAATTGATAAACAAAGACTAGTTCCTAGAACTCGAACTGTCTTTTATGTCAATCTTGACATCTATCTTCATCAGCTTTAGGACTATGTTGTGTCGTGGAAGGGTAAAGGCACCTGTCTTCTGTAGCTGGACTCCTTTAATTAACCATAATCGAAACTTTAGTTGACCAATTTAGCATTTGGTCTTCAAAATCTCCACAAATATCCGATGCTGAGAGTTTCTTGATTAAGTGGTTAATCCTTTGATACTCTGAAAACCCTTTTAAATACTTGAAAATTGTCTTGCTCAAGCTTAGCTTTCAAAAATTTATTTTTGTGCTTTCACCAGCTAATTCACCTTACGATCTGCTGGTTAGCTGGTGAAAGTTTTGCCTTTCACCAGCTAATTGGTTGTAAATTTACCCTTTGCGCTGGTGAAAGTTCTGTCTTGGCCAAAAAGTAAACTTCCACCTCCAAAACCATTGTTTTACCAAAAAATTAGTGTGTCTTTGATTTATCTCCCTACATATTCACAACAACCTGGGCCAGTACCTATAGATCTGGATGTGACTTATGCTTCTGCTTCAATTTCTTAATTTTCCTCTTAAGACGTTTTGCTAACCACCATAAACTGTTATAGTCCTTGGTGATTTTCTTCTTTCTCTTTTTTTCTTTGACACTCTCACGGGCCAAATTCTCAAATGTTGCATTTGTCTCTACAAAATTGTCAGACAGGGATTTGTATCTTGCCTTGATTACTCTTTCCAAAACCTCCTGTTGAGCAATCACCTCTTTCAGTTGCTTAATTTTTTGTGATTTCTTTGAATTTTTTCTCTTTGATGTTTCACCTTCATCAATGGGAGTAAAATTCTCACAGTCTTGTGCAATTTTCATGGAATGTTCAGGGCTTTTAATGGTTGGACTTTCATCTTCTTGCTCTGGCTCTGTTTCCGAGTCTGTGTATGGTAGATTTAAAATATTTGTCTTTTTTTCTGTAGGCTGCTCTGAATTGGTTTCAAAGTCTAATTTTTTCTTTTCTCTTTGAGACTTTATGCTGGAAATCCTATCCTCTGGTGGTTCTGGAAGATCTCTCCTCCTCCTTGAGCTACTTTGAGGAGTTAATTGCTTTTTCAAATATTTCTTCTGCTCATTCATGGGCTGAGTTTGGGTCTCAAAACCTTCCCAAAAAAGAAAATGTTGGCAAGTCCTTCCTCTTTGTCTTAGTTCTTCTAGGATTATCAATTTGATCAAGCCAAAATGACAAAGAGTGTTTTGCATACTTAGAGGTTCAGCCCTAATCTTTTTACATACTTTGGTTAGGCTTTTGTGAAAGAAGAAAGGTAAACTCAGGAGAGTTGTCCCTGTGAAATGATCTAAGAGTTTGAAATGATATAGCATCAGCTTATCATACCTGCCTTCTGAGGTTATATAGAGTTGAATGCCTTTGAACAGGTCATGCCATTCGTCCTCCAGATGAGAAACTGGCATGCTTTTCTTCCGGGTGATATTTCTTAATTCTGGCCTTAAGGTATGCTCTGAAATTCAAATTCTTGGTTACTGTTGTCTTAAACTAGCTCTGGCCTGATCTAGGTAAGCTAGTTGTTGTGGCAATGGCAGCTTCATCAACTATCATTTCTACAGAACCCAGACTAGCTCTATTTCCATCATATGATTTAGCGGATGCTTCAGTTGTTGTTTGGTGGCAACCATTTTGTAACCTTTCAACATAACCCATGCAGCCTGCATCTGAGAAACGTTTTTGTACATCTGGATGTGACTGTAAGAAAGACAGACTGTCCAATTCTTTCCTCAGTAATAAATCACTTCATTTCCTTGCCATCTGTAACTAGAACCACGAACAATTTGCAAACAATGTCATGGCAGTTTCCTGATTGAGCCAAGGTTTGACGCTAGTAAAAACTCTCTCTATTGCCAATCCAAATATGGAACCATAACATATTGCCTGTGAACGATGTGTGTTCAAAATATGAAGTGTCGATTTGATGTTGTCGGCTGAGTAGTACTGCTCCTTTACTTGTGATGATGAATGTGAATTCGTCATCTTCAACGCCATCATTGTTGAAGCATGCATTCATGAACACGATCCGCCATAATATCCGATTTAAACGTGCATAACAGAATCCTCATCATCATTCACTTCCACCAGCGCCTCATAATAATTATGTGATGTGTGTCGGACGTGTCACCTTTTCAATTTCTGAAACCGTGGAATAAAAACACGTGTTTCATGCTTTCACCAACTAACTGTCTGTGGGAAAGTACTCCTTAACCGTTGAAACTCACCGCTTTCACCAGCTAACATAAACCTTGCAAGCAACATGCGTTAGCTGTTGAAAATATTTTCACGAAATTTTATAGAAACAACCTTTATGGATCAACTTATTTCTAAGGCATGAATTTATTCAACTAAGTTTTGACACTAGAAGAAATTAAAAACAAATAGAGAAACCTATAAATGACCATGCTATCACCTACAAAATGAAACCAAGTGACTGATTCATTTTGGGAGCTAACAGGGCCAACGACCCTAATGATCAAAAGTCTATTGCAGGTTATGTTTTAAGCCTTAGTTCTAGACCTGTCACTTGGGATTGTAAGAAACAATAGGCTATTTCTCTTTCTTCGGTAGAAGCAAAGTACCGAGAAGCGATTAATGCAAGTCAAGAAGCCTTGTGGCTTTGATATATCATTTCAGAGTTTGGATTCTAGAAGCAGCATCCGACCACCCTTTGTACGATAATAAAGTGCCATTAAGCTCACCAAATATCCAATTCAAAATCATCATAGCAATCACATCAAGATATACATGCACTTCATCAAAAATCTCATTCATGATCGAGTTATTGAAGTGCTCTTTTTCCCTACATAAGATCAAGTTGCAGACATTTTCACAAAGTCTCTTACAAAAGTGAAGTTTTCCAAACTTCGATTTATGTTAGGAGTTCGGGAAGTTGTCATTAAAGGGGGTATAGGCTCTAATTCCTCCTTCCTTCTCCTATTGTGTCACATTTGTAAATCCTTCAATCCTATCTTGAGTTGTTCTTAGGGGGGGGTGTTAGGATATTTATACACTTAGGAGTTAGTGAAGATCAACTTGGTCTAATGTGTCGTTAGGTTAAAGTGTGTTCCTTAGTGTTTTTATTTAGTATGCATTTGTAATTATGTAATATGATGGTCACAATATGTTCTTGACATAGATTTATTTGATGACTCATATTCTCCTTGATCTTAATGACTACATTGATCTGTGTCTTAACACCTTATTGGTCCATGATCTCTATTTAAAGAGCATGGAGGGTCATTTATCAATGTGATTGTGAGAAACTCTCTTGTAATATTTTTCTTTTGCATTAATAAATTGCCTCAACTAGCCATGTTGGATGCGTGCATGGATGTTTCCCCACATTGGGGTTTTACAATGTAAGAACATCGATGTGTTTATCTCTGATCTGATAGTGTGATTGGTTAGTGAAGGTATTCATCCACATTTGGAATACCTTGTGTTTTCAAACACCAGTGAGTGATCAATTGTCAAAGTATACAGAGGAAACTAGCATTGTATTTGACTTCCCTACAGGGACATCTTATTTAGCTTCTGCCTCCATTGATACTCTGAAAAGAAATTATGATGCATTGAAAATTTTGTGTATGATGTGTTTTTCTTTCAATAGGTGCCATTATAACATGTTGGTTTTCAAGTTTCAAGATTCATTTTTTGGGTGGCAAGAATGGTGCTTATAGTGAAATCTGGTTTGGTGGTATTGTGTGGAGCCTAGGGAGTAGTCACTTTTTTTGTATTTTAATTAGCTAGTTTCTTCTCAAGTTAATGACAGGAAAGTTCCAGAAGAGTTCACATTTATTTTGAAAAATTTAAAACCTTTAAGGGTGTAACATCCCCGGTTTTAATCCCTATGAACTAGAATGTATTTATGTAAATGTGACTTATGTTGGTAAGGCAGTATGTTGAAAGGATGGGGTGCCTAGAAATGTAATATTTCAAATATATTAATAAAATACATCGTTGGATACAAGATAGACAAGGACAAGAGTTATAGTAAGCTATGATTCCACGAGAGAGGGGGATGAGAGGCTACTCCTTTTATTAATTATTCATTTAGCCACATTTGTGTTGGGGGTGACTGAGGGGGCACATTGGTCTCTTAGGGAGACCACGTTGTGCCTTGGGAATCCTTTTTATTTAAACCGTTACTATGGGTTGTTTGGGGATTGATCAATCATTTAGGGGTTCATTCAATTCCTTCATTCCTCATTCATTTTGGTTTCTCAACATTTCAGCATTCATTCTTTGTTATTTATGTGTTGGGTATGAGATGGAAACAAATGGTTGGAGGTAGAGATCCATTGCTAGATGGATGTAAGGAATTGTTGATTATTCCATAAAGTAATGCATGTTTGTGTGCATGAGAATGATGGTATTTGTGAAAGAACTTTCCACAGCTAAGAATCCTTGGAGTTTCTAGCATTGAGATTCCTAACCAGTAGCACTGGAGCACTAGAAAGGACTTAGAATAACCTAAGAGATTGCATTGCAGAGAAAGGGATCCATTTCTTTGAATTGTGCAAGATGGAGGGGAAGTGAGCTGGAAAATTAGGATTGGTGTGTGGCTGGGAAAATCGTAAGAGCTTGGTAGATAATTGTTGTGTGTGTTAGATTCGGCCTAGGACCCATTCTTATGAATTCATATTCCTGGCTCGGGGGTGACCTTCTATTGAGATTTGGAACAACAATGTCTATGGTTGGGTGGAACATCTAACATCTTAAGCTAGTTGGTGAATGGTTTTATTAAAGATAAGTGTTCTTTGTATTTTATGTGTAATGTATATTTCGTTGTGTATTTATGATCTTTGTGATGTGTTTATATGTGCATTCTTGTTGTTAATGTTGTCCATGGCATGATGTTCATTTCTTTCACAGTTTAGCATGAGTCTTGATTATTGCATGTGATGTTATCATGATTCTTAATTCTAATCTTTGGTATCAGAAATTGTAATTTACCCAAGAAGGAGAATTTGGAAGTACCCGGGCAATGGGTATGTTTCAGATCAAAATTCAAGCAAATCATTTTGTGTTTGTTGTTCTAGGTACGTTAAATGTGGTATCAGAACGAAGTTTTTCATGGTGTTGATACCAAGTACATGAAAAATTAGTATTCAGAGCTATGACAATGTGTTTATGAAGTAGTGTGGCTCAGCCTAGTGGTTGGGTACATGAAAAATCGGTATCAGATTTGTAGGTTATAGCATCATACCTTCAAGGGTCTGCTACAGGATAGAAGTTGTTTGGATGATTTTATTTTGGGAGAAAATTAGCTTTTACAAGACCGCGTCGGAGAAGAGAACTTATGTGGTCTCCTGGACTTCTATAATTTCAGGGTATGTTTAGAATGAGTACAATGATGGTACATTGAACCTCTTCTTAGCAATTTTATGGACATCAATGAATTCAAACTTAGCATCAGATTGCATCGAAGATCACTTGTGAAGAAGAAGAGTCAGAGGTGTTCTGACTGGTGGCCAGTGGACTGGACCGAAAATCACTTAGGAACAAAGAGAGCAAGCGATGATCTCTCTGATGGCTAGTGGTAGGTGGTAGGCATGGATTCATATAGAAAGTGTCGCGGGGGAAGCCCAGTGGAATGGACCAGAGTCAAATCATAGAGGTTGGATTGAAGATTGCGTAGGGGACCGATGGCCCCATGGTCCCGTTTCCCGGTAATCGAAGCCATGTCAATGCCACGACATGTCAACACCACATCATCATCCACGAACCAGTTGTCATCCAATTTAGACAATAGGAAGTGGACAGGTGTCAGCACATGAGTGGGCGGATCAAGGAATGGGATCGTGGTCCTTACGCAACCTTGAGCCCAGGGGTAGATCCCAGTTGTTAGATCTTGGGGGTCAAGAGATCTTTCTCGTGACATATTAGACAAGCTTAGGAGAGAGTCATCGCACCAGAGAACCAGACTACCGGATGAGTGGAGATTTATTTACAATGGCCTTGGTGAAGCCCAGAGTCTCAATGCCCCATGGGGTGAGGCCCCCGATTGGGGTATGGTTTTAAGGAATGAAAAATTGGATAACCGGCAGTCTCAATGCCCCGTGGGGTGAGGCCCCCGATTGGGGTATGGTTTTAAGGAATGAAAAATTGGATAACCGGCAAACAGGAGGATCTTTGGTCGTGTCAAAGGTGGGGATCCACCATATATCGGTTTTCGGTTAGGCATGGAACTGCCTCCAAGACCCATCATCAGTTTGTATAAATGTGTTCGTCGTCCATTATTTGAAATGTGCCACATAGAAGAGTTGACGTGTTTTGACACATCAATCCATGTCGTTTTGTGCGAGTGATGTGGAGCTAGTTGGGTGCCACGTGGAGATGGCGAGAGAAGGTCTGAAAACACGAAGAGACCATAAATTTGTATCCCAAGCCCAATTTTGAGCATGGTTACAGTCATCGAAAAGATATTGAAGAGTATAATTGGATTATGATATCAGAATTGGATTTATAGGGGTGATTAAGAAAGGTGGTTTGAGAGGAAAAAAAAAAAAGAGAGAATTGTTTTTTTTAAAAAGACAAAGTCACAAATTCCATATTGTTGTAGAATCTTACTAGAGCAGCCGACTGAGAGTCTAAAGGTTGTTGAGTGTTCACCATTATGAGTATTATCAGTGCCCAATAAAAAAAAATCTTAGCTCTTTATTGATTTTATTTTGCAGTTGACAGAGGTTGACCTTCTAGTAAAATTGTACCAGTGGAAAGCAACAAAGACTTTCCTATTCACCAACAGAAAACACTAAAAAAGATACCTTGATTTGCGTGTAGCAAGATGCCTCAAAATGTGTTCCCTCCCAACCTGTTGTATGGACTGTATAGATTTGTACAGTACGGCCTCTCTAACAGTTCCAAGGCACCCTCACACAGAAAAATATCTTTGCACCCTCATCAAATTATGAAGGGCATTGTATTCTCCCACCTTCTGCACCCTCGTCAAATTATGAATGTGATCAGTACCCTATTCTCCCACCGCTTCAAAGAGTAGTATGAATAAATTAATTGTCAACATTTGTCATATGTCGTGAAAATATGTCGTGAAATGAGTGAAATGATAGTAGGAATTATTATAAATAAATTATTATAATATTATATAATATTATAATATTATAATATTACGAAATATGATATATTTTTCATAACCATTAATTAATATATTTTAAATCATCCACATAGCTATAGTTTATATAAATTTTGCAAATTATATTGTGTGACTAATATTTATTTAGTTCTGTTTACCCGACAATCAAATTAGTCATTTATTTAGTCGTTATTTGTGTGACTAATTATTTCGATGTGTTTTTTTTCCCGACAATCAAATTAGTCATCTATTTATTCATTTGTAACTGTGTTGCAAAAAAATAGTAGATTTTAGTCATTTTTTCATGTCGTGGCTAAAAATTTTAGTCATGTCGTCATTTATTTACCAAATTCTACTAGTGGAGAAAGGGGAGGAGGGAGAAGGAGAGAGACAAAGAGAGGAGGAGGAAAGGAGGGAGGGATGGATGGAAAGAGAGGGAGGGAGGAGGGAAAGAAATAGATGGAGAGAGGGGGGGGGGAATATAGAGAGGGATTGGATGAGAGAGTGTGAGGCATGGAAAGGTAAGGTCTAGGTCTAGGTCATGGTCTAAGTCTAGGTCTAGGTCTAGGTATATTTCAAGGGAATTTCTTGCCTTGCAATGTACCACTCTTGCTAGTGTGTGAGAGAGGAAGACAAAGAGGGGAGGTAGAGAGTGAGTGTGTTAGAGTGTGGGAGGGAGAGAGATGAAGACATAGAGGGGGGATAGAAAGTTTGTGTTCGAGTGTGGGAGGGAGAGAGAGGAAGACAAAGAGGGGAGGTAGAGAGTGAGTGTGTTAGAGTGTGGGAGGGAGAGAGATATAGACAAAGAGGGGAGGTAGAGAGTGAGTGAGTTATAGTGCGGGAGGGAGAGAGAGGAAGGAATTGAGGGGGGATAGAAAGTGTGTTTGCGAGAGTGTTGGGAGGAGAGAGAGGTAGAAAAATAGGGGAGGTAGAGAGTGAGTGTGTTAGAGTGTCGGAGGGAGAGATAGGAAGACATAGAGGGGGGATAGAAATTTTGTGTGTGAAAGTGTGGGAGGGAGAGAGAGGAAGACTAAGATGGGAGGTAGAGAGTGAGTGTGTTAGAGTGTGGGAGGTAGAGAGAGGAAGACATAGAGGGGGGATAGAAAGTGTGTGTGGAAGAGTGTGGGAGGGAGTGARAGMAAGGCATAAAAGGGTAGTAGAGAGAGTGTGTGAGAGTGTGAGAGGGAGAGAGAGAAAGATAGAGAGGYGGGTAGAGAGAGAGTTAAATGTAGGAGAGAGAGGTAAATAGGGGTAGATGTAGGAGATATATATAGTTTACATATAGAATATAAACTATATATTATAGTTTACATATAGAATATATAAACTATAATATTATAGTTTATATATCATATATATAGTTTACATATAGAATATATAAACTATATATTATAGTTTATATATCATATGTAAACTATACGTTAACTATATAATATAGTTTATATATCATATGTAAACTATATATATAGTGTATATATTATATATATAATATATAAACTATATTATATAGTTTATATATATAAACTATATATAGTTTATATATTTATTTTTTTTGTAAATAAAAAATGTATTATTTCCTCAAAACACAGTTGTGATTCTACATATCAAATCATGTCCAAGGGGTTTCCACATGTTCTGCCAAATAAGTGGAAACCAAAATAGATGGCACCCTTCTGTTTTGGTTTGAAAAAGGGAGAAAAACCCCCACTTGTTCCGCCAAACATTTGGAAACCAGAACATGTGGCAGAATAGTATTGAGACAACATTGTTTGAACATGCAACAAGAAGTCTGAACAGAACATGGAACAAAAAATATGAATAGAACATGGAATAGAGAATGTGAACAGGAATACGAAAATTCACTATGTTTTTTTTCAAGAGAAATGCAGAGAGCTTAAAGGATTAAGCATCAAAAGAGCCATTAAAACTTGTGTTTCCCTGAGTGCCACTGCGAGGAGTGAAGAAGTACGGTTGCACGTAGGTCGAGCAATGTTTCTGCCTTTGCGAGATCAAGAGAACTTAAAAAAGGATGTTGAGTCTGTTGCTTAGTAAATTTTTCCTGTGGAGTTTCTCCAATATGTCCCTTCGCATCTCAAAGATGAGCTCCATATGTTCTGCTGCCAAGAAGAAAATATATTGGAAATCTCAGACCGAATCTGAGGTGGGTGGTGGCGGCTCAGAATGGAAGTCACCCAAAGGATTTTCTTCTTGGATTATACAAGTCACCCCTTCCATGGCACATGTTGTAGCAAAGGCAGGGAGGGTGGTGTTAGGCCCATCTTGGGTGTCTAAGACTGTGTAGAGGAGGTAATCTGACGACAGCATAATTGGTTCATCTAGAATTTCCTCCTCTACGTAGGCCATTGAAGGAAAAATTTTCTCCCTATCACAGCGAATCAAAGAGGTCGAAGAAGCCTGGGCAAGCATGCGGATGCGTTGCTGCATGATTGCATAGCTATACCAAGAAGGTCCCCTCTTAGGCTTTCCACACTCCCGTGGCATTGCGGTGAGTGAAAACCAGACTGAGCTTATCTTGAGAAAGCACAGAGCTAGGAGAGTGAAAGGAGCAAAGCCTGAATGTGAAATATGAGTTGTGTGGGAGGAGCCATAACAAACCTAGAGGAAATGGAGGGGCGCCAAGGGATTTGAGGTGACCTTGAAAATGTCGCTCGTACCCATCGTCGTCCATCCGCAATAGCGCATTGAAAGCTCCATTAAATCCACTCGAGGGAATTGTCCAACCTGCACAGAAGTGCGATGAATGTTGTCCTCCATCCTAGATATGAAGGCAAGGGTTGCGACAGGCTTAATAAATAACATGTGTTGCATGCGATCAACATGGCATCCCATCCGGGGGTATAGTTTTTATATATATAAACTATATAAAAATTATATATATATATATATATATATATATATATATAT
>ML805533.1:61071-76583 GCA_009831015.1 Picea engelmannii
TTGAATATATATTTTTGAATGTATTTTCTTCTTTATTAAAAAACAAATTAGGAAGATTTTGTCCTTTCTATTTATTTATTTTTCAAGGTAAATTTAAGGAAAAAAAATATTAGTAAATATATTTTTAAGTGACTATTTTGTATCCAATTTTGGGTTTTTTTTTTGTATAAGGATCTATTGTCAAAACCACAATTTCAAGTAGGTCGAAATGAGTCATAATTTTAACATTTAGAAAAAACTTTTTGCTTTAGTTAGCGTCACTTTTTTATTTAGGTGTTAATTTTAAGGATTTTTTGAGCTATTGTATGAGTTTTGAAGGCCATGCTTGAAAAATATTGTAATTTTGACCCCGTGTGAAAAAAAGGTGCTACCTGTAGCACCACTTTTTGATTTGGGGGTTGATTTTCATGTTTTATTATGCAAAAACATGGGTTTTTTGGGCCAGAATTCTCGTTAAGTTGGTAATATTGTTGCATTCGAATGTTAAAAACAAATGAAATTTGCCATCCCTAACCCAAAAGAGAGATTTTTGCCAAAAAAATGAAATTAGCATTTATATCACCTTGGGATGAGGCTAAATAAAAACATAAAGTATTTTATTAGCTATAATAAAGCATCTTTGGAATAAAGAATAAAACTAAGGACATTGGGAAAATGGAAAATAAATGGTGTCATGTGATTGGTTCATATTTTGTAAACTAATGCTAATGAAAAGTAAAATATGACAAGCATATCACTATAGTTCTTGYTATCACAAGACTAATAAMCTTAAAATGAAGATATMAYYGTATTCGGGGAATTTTGAGGTAAAAWATGGGCTTCAAAATGAAAAATGTACCATCAAAATCAACTTTACAAGAACAATYACATTTAGWAGATGGCATCATCCCCARTGGTTRCATGGACACTGCTTGAGTTAAATATGTTTATTTTTCACATTCCAAATGGTGGATGACAACCCATAGTTAACCATGGTAGTGCTTTAAGTAAAGTACTCATAACGAATACCCCTAATTGTTAGATTTTCCTTATTTACAGATATTTAGAGTTACTAGTGTTCTTTTACTTCATTACCATTAACATATATATATATATATATATATATATATATCATGTACCAAGTAGTAGCAGCATAAACGAGAGACAAAAAGAACACAATAGATTTATCCTGGGAAAACCCCAAATGGGGGAAAAACCCAGCAACCTTTCTTAGATAGATTTCGTTCACAAAGCAAGTCCAAACTGATAAACCCTATCTCAAGGGCTAGCTCAACTATAAATACCACCACAGTTCCAACAGCAGCACTATACCAAGGTAGTGCATCTCCTCAAGGAGTAGCACATTAGATATAAATACCAAAAGATTGAACAAGAATAAATTGAGTCATTGCAACAACTACATCACCTTCTCCAAACTTGTGCCTTTATTTTGTGTAGCTGAGAGAGTGTGAGTGAGTGAAAAAATGAGCTAAGGTGCCTCCTTATTTACAGTATTCTTGTCCTTCTATATTGACTGGCTTCTCTTCTGGAAAGGTGTCTTTTCATTATTCTTTATTCTTCCAGGACGACTTCTCTTCTGGGGTATTTCAACATCTGTCCAATGGATCTCTTTCTTCCGAAATATTCTCTGCATCTAAGAAAGGTCATCTAGGAGGGAAAGATCCTCTCGTATCTACCAAACATCAAAACTCCCTCGTAGCTAGGGAGATATCACTCACGATGTCTTCATCTAATAGTCCACTAACTAGTCTGCAATCAACTAGTAGCACACGGCTTCCACAATTCCATCAGTATCTCGAATCATCTGTCATAGTCTTTGCAATCAAGTAGTACTCAACTACTCCCAATGTGAACTGGTAGTCTCCATCGCAATCAGCTAGTAGCGCACAACTAATAGAATTTCATCTAGTAGAATACGACTGTGTCGATCCATAGTAGTACACAACTATTATCTGATGGAACACAGCCACTCCAAGTAGCACACGGCTACTATCCATAGACACAATGTCCCATTCTTGCAATCAACTAATAGCTACACAAGCTACCACCATACAGTCCAACAGTCTCTATGATTATGCAACAATCAACTAGTAGCACACAACTACTACCATGCCATTAGCCATAATCATAGTCTACAATCTCCATGACTATGAAGCAATCAGATAGTAGCACACAACTACTACAATGCCATCAGCCATAGTCAGGATCCAAATGATTATGAAACAATCAGCTAGTATCACACAACTACTACAATTCCATTAGCCATAATCATTTGTATGACTATGCAACAATCATCTAGTAGCACACAACTACTATAATGCCATCATCTATAGTCATACCAATGATTATGAAACAATCATCTAGTAGCACACAACTATCGCAATGCCATCAGCCATAATCATAGTCGATGTATTTATAACTATGCAATAATCAGCTAGTAGCACATAGCTACTACAATGCCATCAACCATAGTTATAGTCTCATCCAGTAGCACGAAGCTACTCCCATAGTCCTCACGACTATGTGTGTGATATTTCTTCTCTCATCAGGTCTGGAAGTGCATTATCCCCTCAGTCATCTCACATGACTAATCTAGGGAACCTTTGGCCAGAGGGGTTAGCTAGCATGGGAAGAAACAACACACCTCCCTCTCAACGAGGGTGGACATTCTGCATCACACCAATCTTGTCTTTGGAGCACCTCAAGTCTCTTTCACTGCCAGTCAAATCAACATGAAAAATAGGAGAAAGTATGTGCCTGGGACATTCACCACTATCCAAATCAACATGGCTAATCCTGTGAGTGAATATATCATTCTCCCTTGGTCAAATCAACATGACCAATCTGGGAGAATGTCTTCCTGGTGCTACTTATATTTCCATTTCCTTGGAAAAAAGCTTGGTGAAAATGTATGCATTCTTCTCATATGTGGATGTGTACTTGAGCTTCATTGCTCCCTTTTGCATCATGTCTTGTATGAAGTCCTACAAGAAACTTTCGAAGACACAATGCTTCACGGCTTGCAATACTAGCTATTATATACTATGCCTCTATTGTACTGAGTGTCATTGATGTTTGCTTCCTCTTCAACCATGAGATCACACTGATCCCAACCTAAAACAACATCTGGAAGTACTCTTCTGATTCACTGCAATCCCTTCCTATTTAGAGTCTGTATATCCCTGCAACTTCACATCTCCATCTGAGACATATCTTAGTCCATATCCAATCGTACCACGTAAGTACCTCAACACATGTTTTGTTTCCATCCAATGTACATGTCTAGGTTCAACCATGTACTAACTCAAGGAATTCACTCCAAAGCATATGTTTGGCCTCGTATTAACCAGGTACATCAAGGATCCAATCAATTGTTTTTACATCATGGGATCCACCAAATCTGAAGATGAATTACTCAAGAGCTTTAGATTTATTGTCATGGACTTGCAGTCCATCATCCCGATTCTTTGTAGTATCTCAACAGTATATTTTCCTTGGCTAAGGAAAATCTCATTTGATCTCTTCCATAGCTCCAATCCCAAGAAGCAATGCATCAGACCTAGATCCTTCATCTCAAACTCTAAAGTGAGCTCCCTCTTGCACCCAACTATGAGCTTCTCATCTCCTGTCAGAAACAGGTCATCCACATATAGGATCAAAGGGAAATCATTACCAAGCTCATCAAGTAATTATCTGACATGGAATATCATGCCCTAGGTGCATGTTTAGGCCCATACAAAATATTCTTCAATCTGTAGACATGAGACTCCTTCTCACGTATCTTGTGACTGCTCTATGTACACTTCTTCTAGCTACTAGAGCAAGAGTCTCGTCATAGAATCCTTAGGAAACAAATCAATATTTTTACATATCTATGTTGGCATATGTAGCATGCTTGATCTTTTAGATCAACTTGGAAGTCACCACTAACTTCCCTTCTTGTCTCAGAATCAAGGCAAAAGGTCCATATCCCAATCCTCCCATGAGGTCTCATATCTCCTCAAAGTCTTTGAAGCATTGATCTATCCTCTTGTCTGTCAGTCCTGGAGGATGTCTCTCCCATCTGAATCTGAATATAGAGAAGAATACTTTATGAATGAAAGTCTCTAAGAAACTGACTCTCTCTGAGATCAGGCTCACTATGAGTCAGCATGCTCCCTCTGAAGCTTGACTCCTTATGAAGCTATATATTCTTCGGATTCATATGCTCCCTCTACATGTGTTGACCTCCTCTTCTCCTTCATTACATGGATGTGCACAACTCTATGTCTAGATAGTATGCTTCATGTATCGGATATAGACCATCTAAATTGTTTCCTCCTGCAATCGTTATTATAGCTCCCTCTCAAAGCTATTACATGTGACCTTCCCAGAATAAAAAACAAGAACAACAACATCTCCATGGTAACCTTCATGGAATTTACAAGATAACCTACCTGAGACAGGGTCAACAACGAAGAACATCTCCTAGAGGATATCATTTTATCTTGTAAACAAGTGCATAGTTAATATGAGCATTCACTTAATGGTAGTCATACCAACAATAATCAAGTGTTTACTAAACTAGCAATAGTGATTTCAATAATATAATTTAAAGACTTAAACTGCAACAGTATAAAAATATCAAACCTAATATGCAAACCTGGAGATTAGTTGTTATTGACCCGCTTATAGTTTCCCCGCTCATGTGCTTGGAAGCACTATTGGCAAAAGGAAATACTATTCATCCTTTGACTTCTTATTTTCAGCATCTGCTACGTGTGCATGGTACTTATTCTTTCCCTTTTCATGTTTAAGAGGACATTGTGTGGCATAATGTACCATCTCCTTGCAGTTGTAGCATCTTATATTTGACGCATCCTTCATGTGGTGTGTTTTCTTAGTCTTCTTTGGCCTTCCTTCTTCCCTTTCCTTTCTCTTCTTCACTTGGGAATAAAGTGCTTGATTTTCATCATCATTAGTCTTCTATGATTTGGATATCAACCTGGATTCCTCTTGGGTGCAGTCCATCCATAGCTTGTTGAACTTGGGAAATTTTCTTATGGTGCAAATCCCTTGAACAAATAGATCCCAACAGGAGGCAAATACATTGAGTGTAGTAGTCACGAGTTTAGGGTCTTGTATTGGATCTCCAATTGTTTTTAACTGGTCCTTGATATGTGATATCCTCATGAAATAGTTGGTTATTGTTTTTGTCTTAATCATTGTCACATTTCTGAGTTGATGCCTTAGAGTAAGCTTTCGACTGGTATTCTTACTTTCATAAATTTTGGTTAGGGCATCAAACATCTTCTTCAGTGTCTTAAGTTCTGATATATTAGGTATCATATGATCCTTTATTTATTATGTCAAGATCCTCTTGGCCTTGACCTCATTCTTCTTGAACTTTTCTTTGGAATCTTCTTGTTTTGGTTCTGGAAGCATCTGCTTGATATGATCCAATAACTCATTCTCTTCTAGACTGAGGAGAAATTTTTTCTTCCAGGATACAAAGTTATTTTCTCCATCCAATCTATCTTCAACTCTCATGTTGGTTGTCATTTTTCGTTGGTACAAACCCTAGCACTGAAAAAACTCAATTTTTCAAACTTCACCAAGCTGCACGGTGAGGGATTCAGGGGGTCTGCTATGGTAGGGAACACTTCTCTATGAAAGTGGTATACCCAACAACCTTGGGATAGTTCTCAACGAGCTTGACCAAAGTATTGCAGTTGCAAGGTGTTGTTGCAGTGATCTTCCTTCCAGTGATCAAACTGTTCAGAAGGTAACCAACTCTAATACCATGTTAGATTTTCCTTAATTACAGAGCTTTAGAGTTACTAGTGTTCTTTTACTTCATTACCATTAATATATATATATCATGTACTAAGCAGTAGCAGCATAAACAAGTGAGAGAAAAAAACACAAGAGATTTATCCTACGAAAACCCCAAATGGGCGAAAAACCCAACACCTTTCTTAGATAGATTCCATTCACAAATAAAGTCCAAACATATAAACCCTATATCATGAGATAGCTCAACCAAAAATTCCACCACAGTTGTAGCAACAACATTATACCAAGGTAGCACACCTCCTCAAGGAGTGGCACACAAGAGAGAAATACCAAAAGACTGAAAAAAGAAGAAATTGAGTCATTGCAGCAGCCGCGTCACCTTATCCAAACTTGCGCCTTGCTTCTGTGTAGCTGAGAGAGTGTGAGTGAGTGAACAAATGAGCTAAGGTGCCTCCTTATTTATATTCTTCATGTCCTTCTAATTGGGACGAGTTCTCTTCTAGTAAGGTGTCTTTTCATTATTCTTTATTCTTCTGGGCCAAATTCTCTTCTAGGGTATTTCAACATATTTCCAATGGATCTCTTGCTTATAGAATCTTCTCTGCATCTAAAAATGGTCATCTAGGAGGGAAATATCCTCCTGCAACTACCAAACATCAACATTAATTTCATTCATGGGATATTAAAGAATACCCTTAATTTCACTAGATATTAATAAATGCCTCCCAAAATCCTTTTCTTGGATCCCCCATCCCATTACATCTTTCCAATAATAATAAAAATCCGATTTTTACTAGATACCCCAATACCTATAAACCCCCTCATACCTTGCATCCCCCCGAATACCTACAATATATTGATTTTATTTTTCATAATTTTAAAACCCCCTTTATGAATGAATGTGATAAGGTATTGGTCAACAAGGTGAAGTCCCCATGGGGCAATACATGACGAAACTAGTAAACTGCTAGCAAGCTAAGGAGTTGGATTTCTTGAGGACCACTACAAGGATGGACTACTAGATTAGATAATGTTGTAGGTGTTTTACTAGTAATTAGTTGTTTACATTAGTTAAGTTGTTTCAATTTAATTGTTGAAGTTATCCTTCAATTTTGAATTAAATTATGTTTTTAGGAAGGAATCATAATTTTTTGCAAAGAACTTAGATTTTTATATGCAAAAATTTGAAATAAATTCACGGAATTTAGTCTGTAGATTAGTTGTTCAATTAATAACACCTCAATGTCACATTAGAAGGAGTGTTGCAAATACTCATGGAAAATGGAAAATAGAGTAACAAAATGGATGGGAGATGACATATTTTCATTCGTTGAATACATGAATCTCATCAATTCATTATTCACAATATAAATGCCTTGCAATGTAATTACACATATTATGAAACTTTTCACAATGAAGTTGACACTTTTGTGCATTTTAAAAAGGCAAGAATTCCAAGCAACCCACTTGAGTTTGAATAAAACTTTATCTCTGTATTTTTGTATATGCCACTAATTTATTCTTCTTAAATGTGGAATTTGTCCTTTTTCAATCACTGAAAATAACATGAAGGGAAATCGATTATTTAGTTTGAAATCTGGATATAATCATTTTGGATTCATGGAATAGCAGATATTAGATGTTAACATTGCACAATCTGGTTGCAACAAGGGTGTTCGAGTGCGTTGAATCTATTTCTACATTAAAAATTATAATTTTATCAATCCAAAATTATCATTTTGGCAAAGATTGCATGGTCATATTCGATGATGAAAAATGGAAAAGCTTATATTCTAGAGCATTTAGCCTTATTCTTTTATTATTGGTCATCAAGAGCCTTAACACACAATAGCAAATTTGAATTTGAACGAATTAAAATTTAGCTATTGAATGATGAGGTGAGGGAAGAATATATATATGCATATCATTGCATAATAATTTAAATCCATAAATTGCTTCTTGGAGGAATCTATTTGTTTTTGTGGGTAACACTCCATAAGGTAAGATTTTTTTAATATTTATTTTGGAGTAAGTTAATAAGTATACAAACTTAATTTTTTCATTGAATTTCATTCTTTTTTATGATGTAAAGTTTCATTGTGATTTATTTATTTATTTGAAATTGTAATTTTTTGGTCTTTTTTAAATAGGTTAAAACTCTTAAAGATAAAATTTCAAGGTCAAAATTATCATTAATTCCTATAAAATTTGAAGAAGAATATGGACAAAAAAAAATTCTTACTAAACTTTATGGAAGAATTTTGACTATGTCGACTTATTTTATTTATTTTCACTCAATAAACTTTGAATTATAAGTAAATACCATAATAACAATAAACATTATTCAAAATATATGTCTAAAATTTTAATATAACAAGGTTTTTTTTAAATTTGGATATAATAAAAAAAAAATTAACCTTGACTTATAAGTAAATACCATAATAACAATAAACATTATTCAAAATATATGTCTAAAATTTTAATATAACATGGTTTTTTAAAAACTTAGATATAATAAACTTTTTTTTAATGAAAATCTTAGAAAAATGTTTAAAATTTTAATATAAGATAGTTTTTTAAAAACTTAGATATAATAAACTTTTTTTTAATGAAAATCATAAAAATGTATATAATTTCAAATTATTGCTAACAATAAGAACCATTCAAAATGTATATAATTCCAAGTTACCATTTAAAATGAATATAATTCCAAGTTATTGTGAGCATTAAGAATTATTCAAAATATATAACATAAAATGGTTTTTCTTAAAACTTTTAAGTGATAATTTCCTTTAACTTTATAGATATCTATAATTTCATCTAATTTATTTATTAAATTAAGATGTAGTTTAAAAGTTCTATGTTTTAGATTCTTGGTTATTTTTTCAAACTAATTTTGACCACTAAGTATTGGAATTGTAAATTTGAGTTGTTGAATCTATAGAATGTGAATCTTATAAAGTTTTTCAAGATACTGAATTTATCTATACATTCAAAAATGCAATTTAAATAACAAAAAATTATGATTTCACCAATAATTATATAACAAAATTCCATTAATAATTAAAAAAAAAATTCAAAACCTACAAAATTTATACTATACCATCATGTTAAAGCTTAAAACTTTGAATTGAATACACATCCCACATGATTTAAAATCTCATCTCACCCATTATGTTAAAACTTTGATTTGAATACACATCCCACATGATTCAAAATCTCATCTCACCCTTTCCATTATGTTAAAGCTTTAAATTGCATACCATCTCATCATACATAAGAGATTCAAAATATCATCTCACCCTTTCCATAAGATGGGATTCTTCATCTTCACAAACTTCGACTTGGATTTTATTGATTATTCAAAATTGTCGAGGGACACATGAAAAAGATAAGGTGAAAAGACCGCGAGCAATAAGCACCATTCAAAGTATCTCGCTAAGATTTTTTTGTTAAAATACCATCTCACCCTTTCTTTCTCGAACATGTGATTCTTACAACTTCACTCACTTCTACTTGGACTTTACTGATTATTGAAAGTCGTGGAGAGACATGAAAAAGTCAAGGTGAAAATATTTGCATAAATTAAAGCGGCGTAGTGGTGACCTTGTTCTTATGCCTATGTCTAGAAAAAGCATCCATTCATTTTGTGTCGTCTTGAGCCAGTAGTTGTACAGGCTAGCTCAAAAATGAAGAAACAAACAAACTGTGGAAAGGTTGGTCTGCAGGATATTCATGAGCGTGTTGAGCGGGAATTTTCTTAGTGGTGCCTCTCTAGTAGGACACTATAATAGTGTGAGAACATATTCAATCTTATGGAATGTAATATTCCAGATATAAAAAGTATGCAGAACACAAATAAATAGCTAGAAATAACAGATGAACAACAATATAACCAAAACAACACCATGATAATACTAAAATGATAACAAAATAACACCAGAAAGAGCACTTTTATTACTGAGAGCAATGTTCAGTTGCCTCTTCGAGGGGAAAACCTCCAACAGAGAAAAGCTATATTACAATAATATCCAAGACCAAACTTCTCATACCCTCAACTCCTATTTATACTAAATATGTCTATCAAAAGAACAATCTAGAGGAAGATCCTTCTAGAAGTGGAAGCTTCTATTAGATCTTCTTACATTGGACTTATTGATGTAGGAGCATCGTAGGCAAGCCAGCAGAGCAAGCGCAAAAGAAAAGGACAGCTGGAAATGCACCAGCACACATTTTAAAGGCATTTTGAATTTCAAAATACAGAGCATTAATGTTACAGCTAGGAGGATGCATTTGCATTTATATTTTGAAGATTGTAATGCAGATCTTGAGCGTAGCTCTCATCTATCGGTTGTAGACATTTATTGTAATAAATGTAAAGTAGTTGTAGCTTTTAATTTTGATTAGATAGTTAGAGTTGTAGGGGGGGGGGGGGTACTCTAGAAAGCTCCCTCGCATGTATTGTATTGTAATAATTATTCTCATTGTAAGTTGTAGAGCATGAGAGCGGAGAAGAGCAGAGATTGTAGAATTTGTATAAGCAGATAGTTGTTTCTATAGAACCCATGTACATATGCACTTGGATTAATATAAAGAAGCTTTGATCCAATCTCATGGTGTTGTGATGAATTATGTTTACATCTATTGAATGCTATGTTTACAGTTTGCTTATATTCTCTGTTATGAATTTGTTTCAATGCTATGTGTGTGTATGTATGCTTATGATTTCATGTTGAATATATGAATTATGTGAGAGGAGAAGTATGAGTTTCAATTGTTTATCTTCCTGAGAATTCCTGCACGGAGTGCAGTGAAAGTCCGCAAGGAGTGCGTTGACGAGTCTCTGAGTTTTGTCTCAGAACAGTTCAAGAGAGATACCATTGTTACCATACCAGCAGAAGTGCAGGTATAGCATAGAATCGTGCAAGGTGTGTGCAGGCCAGTTGAAGTCTTAGACTTTATCAACCAAGGAGAATATTGAAGAATTGTTGTTGCAAAGTAGTGCACAAAGTTGGAAGTGTGAAATAACCAGAGGTTATTGTGAGTGCCACAAGTAGTGCATGCAAGAACCCTTGAGTATCCTTGGGTTTGTAGCAGAACAAAGCTCAGAAAGGATAGAAACTTTGAGGAGTTCAAGGGAAGGATGAGATCTGGAGTCACCTCGCAGAGTTAAGATCAAGAGGAAAAGACACCAAGTATTTGGGCAAGAGTCTTTGAGAAGTCTAGACGGATGGTTGAAGTTCTCAGAGGGAGAGTCGTCAAAGTTTCGTGGACCGTTGGATCTTGCAGACCAGCGAAAAGGTTAAGGAGAGAGTCCTTAAGAACTCGTAAGCTCAGGACTAGTGGCCGTTGGATATGGATCAACGAGAGTCATTGATCTCGTGCTTGAATTCGTCATTTCAGAATTCAGGGTTTGGAGAAAGTTGAGACTCGGAGTCGAGAATTGTGAAATCCCGATTCGTGTAATCCCGACAAGATCTGGATCGTCAGACCATAGAAATATATGGACCATCAATCTGCAGCAAAGAAGTTACAAGTTCAGACTTCGAGGATAGGAGGAGTGTTGTATTGTGAACTCACGAGTCACGAAATCCTGACGCGCTTGAAGGTGGACCCCAGGACGTGGCTGAGGTCACCTAGTGGATACATAAAGGAAGGAGTTGAGGAACAATTATCCCTTTTCGGGGTTTCAGAGATTGAAGAAGTCAAAGAGGCTCACATCAAGAATCGCGAAGTTGCGAGACCCGAAATACCTTTTCGGGCAAAGGATTGTGGTCACATGAATTGATCACGTGGGTAAAAGTTGGCGCTTAGTGCTTTTTCGCACAAGCATAACTCCTAAGAAGGACCTGTGGATAAGCACTTGTGTGTTGAAGATTCTTGTGGGGAATCAAAGAGTCAATCAAACTCAAATTGGAGATTAAGAACAATCCTTAGAATGGGAGGTCAAGCAGAACCTGCTGAGGTAGGGGTGTTGCGTCAAAGTGGCATCAGAGCTCACAATCATTGTTTTTTGTAAGTAGGAGGGAGACATAAGGCAAGTTGTTATTAAATTATGCGTGGAATAGATTTGAACAATGTTGCCCAGAAGATGTCAAGATAGACCAATGCCCGATCAATCTGTGGAAAGGGAAATGATAGAAATTCATGCTCAACTAGATGCTATGGAGACAACACAGAGATGGACAGTTGATGCTAGAGATATCAGTGAAGACGAAAGAGAAAATGAGGCTGGAGCTGAAGAAGAAGTTGTAGCCGAAGATGCTGCAAAAGAACGTATATTCAAAGTTGTTGCAAGAATAGGTGCTAGAGAAAAGATGGATATTCCGATGTATAAAGGAAACTAAGACGTTGAGGAGCTGCTAGATTGGTTTAGAGCTCTAGATAAATACTTTGACTATGAGGATGTCGAGGAAGATAAGAAAGTTAAACATATTGTCACTAGACTTAAAGGGCATGCAACACTATGGTGGGATGAACTGCAGGATGACAGGCGTTGCAAAGGAAAGCAAAGAATAAAAAGTTGGGATAGGATGGTTGCAAAGATGAAAGCCAAGTTTATACCCAGAGATTACCAAATTAATATGTTTCGAAGAATGTAGAATTTGAGACAGAAAGGGATGACAATGTAGGAATACAATGAGGAATTTTACCGACTAAACATTAGAGTTGGTCACCATGAAAGTGATGATGAAAAGGTTGCCAGATACATGAATGGTCTGAGATATGACATTCAAGATGAGATGAGCATGATGACAATCATGGATGTAGAAGATGCTTATCAAATGGCTTTAATGGAAAAAGATAAATTGGCCCAAAAGCAATCTAAGGGGCAGAGGTAGAAGTCAAAGAAGAGGCAAATAAATTGCCCAAGACAGAGTACAGAAGCCCAGAGATGAAGAAAATAAACCTCATAATCACCCTGAAAGAGGAGGAAGCTCGCAGGGAGGACAATATGTCGATAAGAACACTTTTCCGCGAGCAAGAGGAAGAGGAAGAGGCAGAGGAGGTGAAATAAAGTGTTTTGTTTGTGGAAAGATCGAAGATAACATTCAAGATGAATGAAGGACTGTACGAATGGCTTGTCATGACGTCTGGTTTGACGAATGTGCCAAGTACTTTCATGAGATTAATGAACGAAGTCTTGAAAGATTTGATTGGAAAGTTTGTAATTGTGTATCTTGAGGATATACTGATCTTCAGTAAGATCGAGGAGGAACATTTCAGACACCTAAGTCTAGTGATGAGGAGATTGCAGCAAGAGAAGTTGCTGATAAATTTGAAGAAGTCGTCTTTCATGAAGAAGGAACTCATTTATTTGGGGTTTGTGATCTCTTTGAATGAGTTGAAGATGGATCATGAGAAAGAAAAAGAAATCAGAGATTGGCCATCGCCAAGGAATATCTTTGAAGTCAGAAACTTCCATGGATTAGTTAGTTTTTACAGGAAGTGCATCAGAAATTTTAGTGGAATTTCTGCACCAATGATGGACACAGTCAAGAAAAGACACAAATCTTTTCATTGGACAGAGGAAGCAAAGAAAAGTTGTAAGTTGCTAAAGGAGAAGATAATTGGACAACCAGTTTTGGTTATACCAAATTTCAGTAAAACATTCCAAGTCAGATGTGACGCAAGTGGATTCGCGATTGGAGCAGTCTTAAGTCAAGACAACAGATCGATTGCATACTTCAATGAGAAGTTGAACGAGGCCAAGATGAAATATTCAACGTATGATAAAGAGTTTTATGAAATCATACAAACGTTGAAGAAATGGAGGCATTACTTGGTTCCGAAAGAGTTTGTCTTGTATAGCGACAACCATGGTTTACAATTCATAACTCGACAAGAGAAATTGAACCAGAAACATGTGAAATGGGTTGAATTTATGCACAATTTTACTTTTGTTATAAAACACATTTCTGGAACTGCTAACAAGGTTGTTGATGCGTTGAGCAGGAAATGTTTGATTCTGCAGGAGTTTCGTGTGAAGACCTTAGGTTTCGATAACCTTAAGTATATGTACAGAGATGATTCAGATTTCAGGGATGCTTATGAAGCCTGTGAGAATCTTGTTCTGAGAGACAGAAGCCAATGGATTGAATATTTAATTCAGGATGGATTATTATTCAAGGGAAATCAGTTGTGTATCCCAAAGAGTTCTATGAGAGAGAATCTTTTGAAGGAAAAACATAGTGGGGGATTGGCTGGACATTTCGGCCATGACAAAACCTTCGTGCAACTGAACAGTTTATATTATTGGTCAGGGATGAGGACAGATGTCAAGAAGTTTATCAATAAATCTAGAATTTTCCAGCACGCAACCATAGACAATATAACAATAACGTCACCCAACGATAGGCCAAAGCCACCCTCGAGCACCTTAACCTTGACAGAGAAAGATTCTGGAAGTAAACCCTAGTCTTAATAGCCAAACAAAGGTGGTGCACCTCTCTCCAAGGATAGCGCCCAAGCAAGAAAACTGATAATATAGATTGCAGAACTGTCGACAGCAGTTACTCCCAAGACTTGCGCATAAACTGGCCAACTGCAGTGCGCACAAGTGTACTTCTGTAGTTCTCATAAGTCTGGCCAAAATGAAGACTGGCCTCATGTATTTATATTGTTTCTGCCAGACTGCCTGGGCCGACTTCTCATTCTGGGTGCTAATTCTTTAGTATATAATATTTCCTTCAGTCGACTTCTTATCTTGGAGGCTAATAACCTAATACAAATCATTCTCTTGAGTTGACTTGTCTTCTAGGGTTCTTAACCAATTATTTAGGGTTTCTTCTTGCTTCCCGGAATATTCTATTCTTGTCAGTTTTACACGTGGAGGTAAATACCTCCCACAGCTACCATAATATCAACACTCCCTCCTAGCTAGGGAGGTATTGAAGGTAATGGTATTGAGCACAAACATACCATTCACCTGGTAGCATCAACATAGTCGTATAGACTATCTCATGATTAGATCATGAGCACCATCATCATTATCAGTGTTATCAACTGCATCATCTCTAGAAACCATACTCCATCTGAATAATTAGACATGATGTTGGATAAGTCACTTACTCCATAGAGTGACACAAGAACCATTCTTCTAATCCGGACATATGTCCTAGAAGAATAAATGTCCTGGACCATTTTCTGTTTGGGGAATCTCTGTCCATTGATCATCCATCTAGTTGATGATCATTTCCAACACTACTAATAGTCTTCAAGGCAATCAGAACAATGTCATTCAATAGAACACAACTGTGTCTATCCATAGTAGTACACAACTATAATCCAGTGGTACACTACCACACCAAGTAGTACACAACTATAATCCATAGTAGTACACAACTATAATAACGTGTGTGCGATTTAGGAACACGTGCACATTCCTAAAACACACACATCTTATTTTTATTTCAATTTGTTTTAGGAGCGCGCACACGTTCTTGTACACATGTTTCTTAGGAACACGTGCACGTTCTTGAGAACGCTCACGCGTTCCTGGGAACGTGCCTACGTGGCTTTTTGAGTGGAAGTTCAGGGTTTGTCGAACCTGTCACATCAGAAACCACTGGTATGTATATATACTTAGTATATATGTCGATATATATTCTTAGTATATATACCAGTATATATATTAGAAATATATGTCGGTATATATATAAGTATATATACCAGTGTATATACTTAGTATATATACCGGTATATATACTTAGTATATATACCGGTATATATCAATA
>ML805533.1:103090-121448 GCA_009831015.1 Picea engelmannii
CCCTAACCCAAAAGAGAGATTTTTGCCAAAAAAATGAAATTAGCATTTATATCACCTTGGGATGAGGCTAAATAAAAACATAAAGTATTTTATTAGCTATAATAAAGCATCTTTGGAATAAAGAATAAAACTAAGGACATTGGGAAAATGGAAAATAAATGGTGTCATGTGATTGGTTCATATTTTGTAAACTAATGCTAATGAAAAGTAAAATATGACAAGCATATCACTATAGTTCTTGCTATCACAAGACTAATAACCTTAAAATGAAGATATAACTGTATTCGGGGAATTTTGAGGTAAAAAATGGGCTTCAAAATGAAAAATGTACCATCAAAATCAACTTTACAAGAACAATCACATTTAGAAGATGGCATCATCCCCAGTGGTTGCATGGACACTGCTAGAGTTAAATATGTTTATTTTTCACATTCCAAATGGTGGATGACAACCAATAGTTAACTATGGTAGTGATTTAAGTAAAGTACTCATAACGAATACCCCTAATTGTTAGATTTTCCTTATTTACAGATATTTCGAGTTACTAGTGTTCTTTTACTTCATTACCATATATATATATATATATATATATATATATATATATATATATATATATATATATATATATATATATATATATATATATATATATATATATATTCATCATGTACTGAGCAGTAGTAGCATAAATGAGAGACAAAAAGAACACAATAGATTTATCCTGGGAAAAACCCAACAACCTTTCTTAGATAGATTTCGTTCACAAAGCAAGTCCAAACAGATAAACCCTATCTCAAGGGCTAGCTCAACCAGAAATACCACCACAGTTGTAGCAGCAACACTATACCAAGGTAGTGCATCTCCTCAAGGAGTAGCACATAAGATATAAATACCAAAAGATTGAACAAGAATAAATTGAGTCACTACAGCAACTACATCACCTTCTCCAAACTTGTGCCTTTCTTTTGTTTAGCTGAGAGAGTGTGAGTGAGTGAAAAAATGAGCTAAGGTGCCTCCTTATTTATAGTATTCTTGTCCTTCTAGATCGATTGGCTTCTCTTCTGGAAAGGTGTCTTTTCATTATTCTTTATTCTTCTAGGACGACTTCTCTTCTGGGGTATTTCAACATCTGTCCAATGGATCTCTTTCTTCCGAAATATTCTCTGCATCAAAGAAAGGTCATCTAGGAGGGAAACATCCTCCCGTATCTACCAAACATCAAAACTCCCTCGTAGCTAGAGAGATATCTTTCACGATGTCTTCATCTAGTAGTCCACTGACTACTTTGCAATCAATTGGTAGCACACAGCTTCCACAATTCCATCAGTATCTTGAATCATCTGTCATAGTCTTTGCAATCAAGTAGTACTCAACTACTTCCAATGTGAATTGGTAGTCTCCATCGCAATCATCTAGTAGTGCACAACTAATAGAATTCCATCTAGTAGAATATGACTGTGTCGATCCATAGTAGTACACAACTACTATCCGATGGTACACAGCCACTCCAAGTAGCACACAGCTACTATCCAGAGACACAATGTCTCATTCCTGCAATCAACTAATAGCTACACAAGCTACCACCATACAGTCCTTCAGTCTCTATGATTATGCAACAATAATTATGCACATAACTACTACCATGCCATTAGCCATAATCATAGTCTGCAACCTCCATGACTATGAAGCAATCAAATAGTATCACACAACTACTACAATGCCATCGGCCATAGTTAGGATCCAAATGATTATGAAACAACCAGCTAGTATCACACAGCGACTACAATTCCATCAGCCATAATCATTTGTATGACTATGAAACAATAATCTAGTAGCACACAACTACTACAATGCCATCATTTATAGTCATAACTATGATTGTGAAACAATCATCTAGTAGCACACAACTATCGCAATGCCATCAGCCATAATCATAGTCGATGGATTTATAACTATGCAACAATCAGCTAGTAGCACATAACTACTACAATGCCATCAACCATAGTTATAGTCTCATCCAGTAGCACGAAGATACTCCCATTGTCCTCACGACTATGTGTGTGATATTTCTTCTCTCGTTAGGTCCAGAAGTGCATTATCCCCTCAGTCACCTCACATGACTAATCTAGGGAACGTTTTGCCAGAGGGGTTAGTCGGCATGGGAAGAAACAACACACCTCCCTCTCAACGAGGGTGGACATTCTGCATCACACCAATCTTGTCTTTGGAGCACCTCGAGTCTCTTTCACTCCTAGTCAAATCAGCATGACAAATAGGAGAAAGGATGTGTTTGGGCCATTCACCACTATCCAAATTAGCATGGCTAATCCTGTGAATGAATGTATCATTCTCCCTTGGTCAAATCGGCATGACCAATCTAGGAGAATGTCTTCCTGGTGCTACTTATATTTCCATTGCCTTGGACAAAAGCTTGGTGAAAATGTCTGCAATCTGCTCATATGTGGATGTGTACTTGAGCTTCATTGCTCCCTTTTTCATCATGTCTTGGATGAAGTCCTATAAGAAACTTTCGAAGCCACAATGCTTCACGGCTTGCAATACTAGCTATTATATACTATGCCTCTGTTGTACTGAGTGCCATTGATGTTTGCTTCCTCTTCAACCATGAGATCACACTAATCCCAACCTAAAACAACATCTGGAAGTACTCTTCCGATCCACTGCAATCCCTTCCTATTCAGAGTCTGTAAATCCCTGCAACTTCATATCTCCATCTAAGACATATCTTAGTCCATATCCAATCGTACCACGTAAGTACCTCAACACATGTTTTGTTTCCATCCAATGTACATGTCTAGGTTCAACCATGTACTAACTCAAGGAATTCACTCCAAATCATATGTTTGGACTCATATTAACCAGGTACATCAAGGATCCAATCAATTGTTTGTACATCATGGGATCCACCAAATCTGAAGATGAATTACTCAAGAGATTCAGATTTATTGTCATGGGCATGGTCATGGACTTGTAGTCCATCATCCCGAATCTTTGTAGGATCTCAATAGTATATTTTCCTTGGCTAAGGAAAATCTCATCTGATCTCTTCCATATCTCCAATCCCAAGAAGTAATGCATCAGACCTAGATCCTTCATCTCAAACTCTAAAGTGAGCTCCCTCTTGCACCCAACTATGAGCTTCTCATCTCTTGTCAGAAATAGGTCATCCACATATAGGATCAAAGGGAAATCATTACCAAGCTCATAAAGTAATTGTATGACATGGCATATCATGACCTGGGTGCATGTTTAGGCCCATACAAAATATTCTTCAATCTGTAGACATGAGACTCCTTCTCATGTATCTTGTGACTGCTCTATGTACACTTCTTCTGGCTACTAGAGAAAGTGTCTCGTCATAGAATCCTTAGGAAACAAATCAATATTTTTACATCTCTATGTTGTCATATGTAGCATGCTTGATATTTTAGATCAACTTGGAAGTCACCACTAACTTCCCTTCTTGTCTCAGAATCAGGGCAAAAGGTCCATATCTTAGTCCTTCTGACTGGCTTCCTCCTTTGTCACTAAAACAAGGGAATCCTCCCATGAGGTCTCATATCTCCTCAAATTCTTTGAAGCATTGATCTATCCTCTTGTCTGTCCATCCTAGAGGACGTCTCTCCCATCTAAATCTGAATCTAGAGAAGAATGCTTCCTGAATGAAAGTCTCTAAGCAACTGACTCTCTCTGAGATCAGTCTCACTCTGAGTTAGCATGCTCCCTCTGAAGCTTGACTCCTTATGAAGCTATATATTCTTCGGATTCATATGCTCCCTCTACATGTGTTGACTTCCTCTTCTCCTTCATTACATGTATGTGCACAACTCTATGTCTGGATAATATACTTCATGTATCGGATATAGACCATCTAAATTGTTTCCTCTTGCAATCATTATTATAGCTCACTCTCAGAGTTATTACCTGTGACCTTCTAGGAATAAGAAACAAGAACAACAACATCTCCATGGTAACCTTCATGGAATTTACAAGATAACCTGCCTGAGATAGGGTCAACAACCAAGAACATCTCCTAGAGGATATCATTTTATCTTGTAAACAAGTGCATAATTAATATGAGAATTCACTTAATGGTAGTCATACCAACAATAATCAAGTGTTTACTAAACTAGCAATAGTGATTGCAATAATATAATTTAAAGACTTAAACTGCAACAATATAAAAATATCAAACCTGATATGCAAACCAAGAGTTTAGTTGTTATTGACCCGCTTATAGTTTCCCCACTCATGTGTTTGGAAGCACTATTGGCTAAAGGAAATACTATTCATCCTTTGACTTCTTATTTTCAGCATCTACTACATGTGCATGGTACTTATTCTTTCCCTTTTCATGTTTAAGAGGACATTGTGCAGCATAATGTCCCATCTCCTTGTAGTTGTAGCATCTGATATTTGACGCATCCTTCATGTGGTGTGTTTTCTTAGGCTTCTTTGGCCTTCCTTCTTCCCTTTCCTTTCTCTTCTTCACTTGGGAATCAAGTGCTTGATTTTCATCATCATTAGTCTTATGTGATTTGGATATCAACCTGGATTCCTCTTGGGTGCAATCCGCCCATAGCTTGTTGAACTTGGGAAATTTGCTTCTGGTGCAAATCCCTTGAACAAATAGATCCCAAGAGGAGGCAAATCTGTTGAGTGTAGTAGTCACGAGTTCAGGTTCTTGTATTGGATCTCCAATTGTTGTTAACTGGTCCTTGATATGTGATATCCTCATGAAATAGTTATTTATTGTTTTTGTCTTGTTCATTGTCACATTTATGAGTTGATGCCTTAGAGTAAGCTTTCGACTGGTATTCTTACTTTCATAAATTTTGGTTAGGGCATCAAACATCTCCTTCAACATCTTAAGTTCTAATACATTAGGTATCATATGACCCTTTATTTATTATTTCAAGATCCTCTTGGCCTTGACCTCATTCTTCCTGAACTTTTCTTTGGAATCTTCTTCTTTTGGTTCTGGAAGCATCTGCTTGATATGATCCAATAACTCACTCTCTTCTAGAATGAGGAGAACTTTGTTCTTCTAGGATACAAAGTTAGTTGCTCCATCCAATCTATCTTCAACTCTCATGTTGGTTGTCATTTTTCGTTGGCACAAACCCTAGCACTGAAAAACCTCAAATTTTCAAACTTCACCAAGATGCACAGTGAGGGATTCAGGGGGTGCGCTATGGTAGGGAACACTTCTCTATGAAAGTATTATACCCAACAACCTTGGGATAGTTCTCAACGAGCTTGACCAAAGTATTGCAGTTGCAAGGTGTTGTTGCAATGATCTTCCTTCCAGTGGTCAAACTATTCAGAAGGTAACCAACTCTGATACCATGTTAGATTTTCCTTAATTACAGAGATTTAGAGTTACTAGTGTTCTTTTACTTCATTACCATTAATATATATATATATATATATATATATATATATATATATCATGTACTGAGCAGTAGCAGCATAAACAAGTGAGAAAAAAAACATAAGAGATTTATCCTACGGAAACCCCAAATGGGGGAAAAACCCAACAACCTTTCTTAGATAGATTCCATTCACAAATAAAGTTCAAACATATAAACCCTATATCATGAGATAGCTCAACCAGAAATTCCACCACAGCTGCAGCAACAACATTATACCAAGGTAGCACACCTCCTCAAGGAGTGGCGCACAAGAGAGAAATACCAAAAGACTGAAAAAAGAAGAAATTGAGTCACTGCAACAACCGCATCACCTTATCCAAACTCGCGCCTTGCTTCTATGTAGTTGAGAGAGTGTGAGTGAGTGAACAAATGAGCTAAGGTGCCTCCTTATTTATATTCTTCATGTCCTTCTAGTTGGGACGAGTTCTCTTCTGGTAAGGTGTCTTTTCATTATTCTTTATTCTTCTGGGCCAACTTCTCTTCTAGGGTATTTCAACATATTTCTAATCGATCTCTTGCTTCTAGAATCTTCTCTACATCTAACAATGGTCATCTAGGAGGGAAATATCCTCCTGCAACTACCAAACATCAACATTAATTTCATTCATGGGATATTAAAGAATACCCTTAATTTCACTAGATATTAATAAATGCCTCCCAAAATCCTTTTCTTGGATCCCCCTTCCCATTACATATTTCCAATAATAATAAAAATCTGATTTTTACTAGATACCCCAATACCTATAAACCCCCTCGTACCTTGCATCCCCCCGAATAACTACAATATATTGATTTTATTTTTCATAATTTTAAAACCCCCTTTATGAATGAATGTGATAAGGTATTGGTCAACAAGGTGAAGTCCCCATGGGGCAATACATGACGAAACTAGTAAACTGCTAGCAAGCTAAGGAGTTGGATTTCTTGAGGACCACTACAAGGATGGACTGCTAGATTAGACAATGTTGTAGGTGTTTTACTAGTAATTAGTTGTTTATATTAGTTAAGTTGTTTCAATTTAATTATTGAATTTATCCTTCAATTTTGAATTAAGTTATGTTTTTAGGAAGGAATCATAATTTTTTGCAAAGAACTTAGATTTTTATGTCCAAAAATTTGAAATAAATGCACAGAATTTAGTCTGTGGATTAGTTGTTCAATTAATAACACCTCAATGTCACATTAGAAGGAGTGTTGCAAATACTCATGGAAAATGGAAAATAGAGTAACAAAATGGATGGGAGATGACATATTTTCATTCGTTGAATACATGAATCTCATCAATTCATTATTCACAATATAAATGCCTTGCAATGTAATTACACATATTATGAAACTTTTCACAATGAAGTTGACACTTTTGGGCATTTTAAAAAGGCAAGAATTCCAAGCAACCCACTTGAGTTTGAATAAAACTTTATCTCTGTTTTTTTGTATATACCACTAATTTATTCTTCTTGAATGTGAAATTTGTCCTTTTTCAATCACTGAAAATAACATGAAGGGAAATTGATTATTTAATTTGAAATCTGGATATAATCATTTTGGATTCATGGAATCGCAGATATTAGATGTTAACATTGCACAATCTGGTTGCAACAAGGGTGTTCGAGTGCATTGAATCTATTTCTACAATAAAAATTATAACTTTATCAATCCAAAATTATCATTTTGGCAAAGATTGCATGGTCAGATTCACTGATGAAAAAATGGAAAAGCTTATATTCTAGAGCATTTAGCCTTATTCTTTAATTATTGGTCATCAAGAGCCTTAACACACAATAGCAAAATTTGAATGTGAACGAATTAAAATTTAGCTATTGAATGATGAGGTGAGGGAAGAATATATATATATATATACATATCATTGCATAATAATTTAAATCCATAAATTGTTTTTTTTGAGGAATCTATTTGTTTTTGTGGGTGACACTCCATAAAGTAATATTTATTTTGGAATAAATTAATAAGTATACAAACTTAATTTTTCCATTGAATTTCATTCTTTTTTATGATGTAAAATTTCATTGTGATTTATTAATTTTTTGGTCTTTTTTAAATAGGTTAAAACTTTTAAGATAAAATTTCAAGGTCAAAATTATTATAAATTCCTATAAAATTTGAAGAAGATTATGGAAAAAAAAAAAATCTTACCAAACTTTATGGAAGAATTTTGAACTTATTTTTATTTATTTTTACTCAACTTTATAAACTTTGACTTATAAGTAAATACCATAATAATAATAATAAACATTATTCAAAATATGTGTTTAAAATTTTAATATAACATGTTTTTTTTTTTAATTTGGATATAATAATTTTTTTTTTATAACATGGTTTTTTCAAAATTTAAATATAATAATTTTTTTTTTAACTTTAATTTGTAAGTAAATACTATAATAAGAATAAACATTATTCAAAATATATGTCTAAAATTTTAATATAACATGGTTTTTTAAAAATTTAGATATAATATATATATTTTTTTTAATGAAAATCTTAGAAAAATATGTCTTAAATTTTAATATAACATGGTTTTTTTAAAACTTAGATATAATAAACTTTTTTTTAATGGAAATCATAAAAATATATATAATTTCAAATTATTGCTAATAATAAGAATCATTCAAAATGTGTATAATTCCAAATTACCATTTAAAATTAATATAATTCCAAATTATTGTGAGCATTAAGAATTATTCAAAATATATAACATAAAATGGTTTTTCTTAAAACTTTTAAGTGATAATTTTTTTTAACTTTATAGATATCTATAATTTCGTCTAATTTATTTATTAAATTAAGATGTAGTTTAAAAGTTCTATGTTTTAGATTTTTGGTTATTTTTTCAAACTAATTTTGACCACTAAATATTGGAATTGTAAATTTGAATTCTTGAATCTATAGAATGTGAATCTTATAAGATTTTTCAAAGTACTAATTTATCTATACATTCAAAAATACAATTTAAATAACAAAAAATTATGATTTCACTAATAATTATATAGCAAAATTCTATTAATAATTAAAAAAAAAAATTCAAAACCTATAAAATTTATACCATACCATCAAGTTAAAGCTTAAAACTTTGAATTGAATACACATCCCACATGATTCAAAATCTCATCTCACCCTTTCCATTATGTTAAAGCTTTGAATTGCATACACATTCCATAAGATGGGATTCTTCATCTTCACAAACTTCGACTTGGATTTTATTGATGGCTCACGGGTCGCCCTGTCCAACGGTCTAGATTCAATCGCGATTTCGTGTATAAGGGAGTCAAAAGACTCTCTCCTCCGTTCTCTCGGTCCACGAAATGCTAAAATGCTTCCTCCTAGACAAATCAACAGTCCAGATCCCTCTCAAATCAACAACCACAATTTACATCACGATTTTGTGTATTGTGAGTTAGAAAGAACTTCACCCATGTTCTTATGAACACCGAAATGTCGAAATCCTTTCTTTGTGCACGAATCGTTAAGGTCCTCACTACTCTTGCAGATCTGACGGTTGTTTGTCCTCATCTCTGTGTTTCTCTAATCTCCATCGTTCTTCCTCTGGATCTTTCACTGCTCCAGTCTTTGAAGATCTTTTCAGCCTCCAAAGGTTTCGAACCTTTGTTCCTTCCACTGCAAGTTCACTTTGGTTTGGTGAACACTCTGCAAGTGTTCTCCCTCCTGAGCTTCGTCCTTTTAGAGGATTCGACCTCTCACACACACCTTGCGTTCTTCGGGACCTCGATAACTCAGGATCGAAAGTCTCTTTGAAAGAACTCTCCTCGCCCACCTGGTGTTTTACCTTCATGGTTCTTCTATACTTGGTTGTTTCTAGACTCTATGCATTCCTTGCACCTGGATTCTCAAGTTTTCTCTGTTTACTCTGAACCCTTCTCTGAGTCGTTCCGAGACTCAGTCAACGCACACCTTGCGTTTGGAATGCACACCTTGCATACACGGTTCAGAAGAGAAACAATTGAAACTTATCCAGTTTAGTTACAGACTCATACAATAAACTTCTCTGTCAGTCATACAAGAAATGAACTGTAACAATCATACATACAGAATAACATTCATGCAATCGCATTTGAGATGAACGCAATCCAAGGATTTGGGACAATTTTCGTCTGTTCTATTCATTCATAAAACGAAAATTACATAGTGTTCCTCTACTCTTTTATGTTCCACTGATCTCTCCTACAATACTCCTCCATACTCTATCTTTCATTCTGATCTATTACAATGTGAAATCAACTATTTAAGGACCGGTTGCGTGAGCTCTTCTGTCCTATCCTGAAATCTATCATTTCGACTTTAAAACTAACCCCTACTATGTCTTATTACAATAACTGCTAATTACTACCAGATAGAGTCAACACTCCATATCTATTGTTTCTTACAGTCCTTAGAGACTTTACAAGCAAGTTACATTTTTAAATTGCTGTTACAAAAATATCTCAACAAGCCAAATAAATTATGAGTAAATGTTCGATTTGAAATTCTGACATTCTTGAAATGTCATTCTCTTACCTCCGTGTGCTGTTGCTGTTACAAAAATATCTCAACAACCCAAATAAATTATGAGTAAACGCTAGATTTGAAATTCTGTTGAAATGTCATTCTCTTGCCTCCATGTGCTGTTGTTGTTACAAAAATATCTCAACAACCCAAATAAATTATGAGTAAATGCTCGATTTGAAATTCTGGCGTTGTTGAAATGTCATTCGCGTGCCTCCATGTGCTGTTGACCTTGAAGGCAATGCTCCTGCATCACTAACTTATCCCACGGTGGGACTGCCAAGATGGTGGAAAACAGGAAAGGCCATGAACCGCTAGCAAGTCATGAGATCCGGCTGCAGTGTTTAGAAGTGCTGGAAAGAGAATTATAGGGCTCTCATCTTGCAAGCAGATGCCAGAGGCAATGAGGAGCGAGCCGCTCAAGAATTCGACGTGGGAGAGAAGCATCCATAAGTCGCTTCACCATTCGTAGAGCGTCAGCGCACGTGACCTGTATAGGAATGCCAATAGCTGCATAAATGAAATATAAAGGCGGAGTGGTGACATTGTTCTTGTGCCTGTGTCTAGAAAAAGCATCCATTCATTTCGTGCCGTCTTGAGCCAGTAGTTGTACAGGCTAGCTCAAAAATGAAGAAACAAACAAACCGTGGAAAGGTTGGTCTGCGGAATATTTATGAGCGCGTTGTGCGGGACCTTTAAAATTCAAAACTGCCCGGAAGGTTCAAAATTCAAATTTGAAATTGAAATGCATGGGACTGCGTCTTGAGAGGTGATCCATAAGGAAGATCTGAGTCCTTTTGTTCTGTTGGCTTCACGGCAAGATTAGGTGGGGTCGCACGAACGAGGTCGCCGGAAAGCTACCTGCCGGAGTTATCCTACTCTTCATCTGTATTAATGTATGGGATGTATGGTACTAATGTATGGGATGTATGGTATGCTTGACCACCACCACGAGGAGAAACGGGAAGACCACCATGCATGTAGAGCAAGTACTTGGTACAGAACCACCTGCACTAAGCAATCATTTGCTTAGTGCATGGTGGAGAATGCTTGCCGTCGAGGGACACATGAAAAAGATAAGGTGAAAAGACCGCTAGCAATAAGCACCATTCAAAGTATCTCGCTAAGATTTTTTTGTTAAAATCCCATCTCAGTCTTCATCTTCACAAACTTCGACTTGGATTTTATTGATTATTCAAAGTCGTCGAGGGACACATGAAAAAGATAAGGTGAAAAGACCGCGAGCAATAAGCACCATTCAAAGTGTCTCGCTAAGATTTTTTTGTTAGAATCCCATCTCACCCTTTCTTTCTCGAGCATGTGATTCTTACAACTTCACTCACTTCTACCTGGACTTTACTGATTATTCAAAATACTGGAGAGACATATGAAAAAGACAAGGTGAAAGTATTTGCTTTCATTTTAATTCACTTAAACACTAAAAAAACATTTATTAAAATTCCAAATGGATAAAAATTTCCACTTATTAAATCACCAAATTCTAATCAAATTCCAACTTAATAAAAAAAATATTACTAAATTAAAGTTTTCATAATTCCACTTAATTTATGGATAAATTCAATCTTCCTTACAAATAATAAACTCAACCTTCCTTACTAATAATAAAAAAAAATCAATATTAATATATACTTAAATAAGAAAGTTAAATTTTAATATTCAAATTTAAAATTTTTAAAGTTTAAGAATAAAGTTTTGTGATTAAAATTAATTTTTGATATATTTAATTTTAAAATATTAAAATTTCAAAAATTTTGTGATGGAGAAAATAATTTTGATATATTTTATTTTTAAAATAAAATTTTATAATTATTTTTTCCATAAATAAATATAACTTTTAAAATTTCTTTATGGAATTTGAAAAAGATTTTCAATTAAAAATTGAATTTGTACATTATTATCTTTTATAGGATTTGGATATAAGAGTAGTTTATTTATTATCACTTTTGAATTTATAATCCAATTGTTGGTGAAATTACAATTTTCTATTGTTTGAATTGCAGTTTTCAATACATAGATGAATTCAATCCCATGAATATTTCTAATTCACTAAAAGTATACAATCTCAACAACTAATATCTGTAATTTCATCTCTTTTTTTTTAATTTTCAAACAAAAATAAAAATAAATAAAAACATAATATTTAAAATATGTACCAAATAATTTTGACAACTTAGATTCCGTTGAGTCTATAATGAAAAACAGTGAAAACCATTAACCACATTCATGTGACCTACACTAACTTATCCTCCCACGGTGGGACCTGCGAAGATGGTGGAAAACAAGAAAGGCCTTGAACCGCATTCATATCAGCACATGACATGACGTCAACGAGTTTGGAATATTCAAACCTTGGCTAAAACATACAAACTTTCTGTATTGTATCGGATAAAGCATATGAGATATGAGCTAAACTGCACTAGGTTCTCCATTGGCCATGACAATCCATGAAAGAGTTTCATGCTCCAGTTTCCTGATGGGCCAGACTATAAACCTATTCTACAGAATTGTAGCTATCTTGATCATCATTACTCTTCATTCACAGATTTGCAAGGCATTTCAGTTATTTCAGTGCAACTACAATCTCAACTATACAAAAGGCAGTAAGTTTGAGAGCAACCTGAATACAGTCATGAATAGGCTTGTTCAAAACACGTCCCAAACAGGGTTTAACACTTCTGAGTATGGCCAAAGTCCTGACAAAATATATGGCCTCCTACACTGTATGGGAGACACAATAGACGACTATTGCCACGATTGTTCACAACAAGCAAACACTACCCTTCGACAAAACTGTGGAAATGCCGGCGGTGTTTTAATTTGGCCTGATGGCTGTTTCTTACGCTATGAAAACTATAGATTTTTTGGACAACTAGATACACAGTATGATGTACAGGTTCTTTTAAATTCACAGAATGTCTCTAGCCCTGATGTCTTTAATCAGGCTCTTAACAGCCTATTCACCAAGTTGTCAGCTGAAGCACCATCTTCAAGGAATCGATATGCTTCCGGTACAACGATAGACTCCTTGTCTCGAAAGATTTACGCTCTCGTTCAGTGCACCGGAGATATATCCACTGACAACTGCAGCACGTGTCTGTCATATACAGTCAGTTCTCTTTTTGCAGCTTATGCTGGAAGACAAGGAGCTCGGGGTTAGATGGCAAGCTGCGTAGTTCATTATGAAGTGTATAGTTTTTTCAACCACCATTCCCTGCGCCGGTGGCTGATACACAACGGAATCAGACCACAGCATCGAGTAATAGTACGCAAAAAAACACGTCTTCAAACAAAATACCCTTAATAATATAGTATTATTGCTGTGCGTGTTTGCAGCTAGGAGGAGATTGAAGTCCATCCTATTGGGAAGGCCATCCGAAGGTATTGCATAAAATTACTTTTGAGTGGTTTCTGATCATATGCGCGTATTGCATAAAGCTAACCGTGCTTATGGTGCTTATGATTAGACCCGGGTTTAGATGAGAATTCGATACACTGGCTCATATTCAATACACCTTTAGAACAATACACCGAGAGGTTTTACAGATTTTATTATTATTATTATTTAACTTTCTCAGCAGGATTGATATAGCATAAAGAGATTTGAAACAATGAAGACTAAATCTTAGATTGATTAATTAGCCTGACAACCTGTGAACAGATTTAATACAGACTTACATACAAAGATGCACAAATAAAAAGTAGATGAATACCCTAAATCCTTATGCCGCTGACGTTGTATACATATCTTTTATCTGGCTGCCAAAATATGATATGATGAAGCATCCCAGTTACAATACAATAGATTATTGTTGAAGTTTGTTTGTTGAACAGTGTTTTGACATATATTCTCTACAAGAAATCTTCCAAATGATTGTAAGAGCCAAGTTATTAGACATTCAACTTTTGCCCATGTATTTTCTGATGTAGCTGTGCATTTTCATTGTACAGGTCAGGGGCAAGTCGAGGAAGACATCGATCAGGATCGGCAAATTGTGTTTACCATGGAAGCATTGATAACTGCTACGGAAAATTTTCATGATAATAATAAGCTTGGAGAAGGTGGATTTGGCCCTGTATACAAGGTAACAATGGCTAAGAAACTTCTACTTATTTATAGAATCTTAAAATATAGTACTCGTTGGCGGCTCTCACCGCACCCTCGACAAAACCTTCATACATATATTTTTGTCTGAATGTCTCAGGGAACTACTGAAAATGGAAAAGAAATAGCGGTGAAGAAGCTGTCCTTAAAATCTTTACAAGGAAAGAACGAATTTTTAAATGAAGTTGAACTTGTGGCAAAAATTCAACATCGAAATCTTGTGCAACTATTAGGCTGTTGCGCAGAGGGATCAGGCAGGTTCCTTGTTTACGAGTACTTACCTAATAAGAGCCTCGATCAAATCCTATTCGGTGAGTCACTTCCATTTTATTTTGTATATCGAAAAAAGCATTGATCTTCCAACATATTTAGTTCGGTCATGATAATTAGTTAGTGTACTGCATCCATGGATACAGATCCAAACAGACGCAGCCAGCTTGATTGGAAGAAACGCTACAACATCATAGTGGGAGTAGCTCGTGGGCTTCTCTATCTGCACGAGGATTCTCGACTGCGGATTATTCATAGGGATATTAAAGCAAGCAATATTTTGTTGGACGAAAATCTTAATCCTAAGATAGCAGATTTCGGCTTAGCAAAACTCTTTCCTGAAGATGAGAGTCACATCAACACAAGAGTTGTTGGAACTTAGTAAGATTTTGCATCACTCTCACACGCTGTCAAAAGCTATTAACAATCAGGGATGCATATGTTTTACTCTATGCTGTTGATTTCAAGAGGATTGGCAATTCACTCTCACACGCTGTCAAAAGCTATTAACAATCAGGGATGCATATGTTTTACTCTATGCTGTTGATTTCAAGAGGATTGGCAGAATTGTAGATTAAGTTTATGGCAATTTTGCTTTTGGGTATTTAGCCTACAGTTTCCTTTGCAAATAGCTTTCACTTTATCAGGACTCAACTCCTAAAATTGCCCTCCAATTTTGATATGCAGCGGGTATATGGCACCAGAGTATGCTATGCAGGGGCAATTATCTGTAAAAGCTGATGTCTATAGCTATGGCGTTCTTCTCTTGGAACTTATTACAGGAAGAAAGCACGCTGATTATAATCTGTCACCTGAAATGCAGATTCTTTTAGGATGGGTGAGATACTCTGATACTGTTCCATTTAATTTCCTGCTGAGCATATCTACATTTTACAGGGCGTGTTATTTAGTTCATCTATAAACCGTTTAGCGAAGTATGAGTTTAGAGCTTTCGCTGCTGATCTACTTTGATATGAATTTCTTATGTATTGACTTATGTAGTGTTGATAATTAAGGCCGATCATATGGATCTCTCCACGTACATACTAAATATCAAAATGACGATCCATTGTTATTATGCAGGCGTGGAGACTATACAAACAAGGAAATATTGTGCATATGATTGATCCAACAATAATTGGAACTTGCGATCAGGGGCAAGCGTTGAGATGCATTCATGTTGGTTTTTTGTGTACACAGGCCGACTCGTCACTTCGTCCACCGATGTCCACAGTGACTTTGATGCTTTCATCTCATTCTGTGATGTTACCGGATCCCACAAAGTCTGCCTTTGTGAGTTCTGATGCTTCCCAAAACAGCAAATCCACCAGTTCTGGCTCTGGGTTGCCACACGCTTTTTCTCACGCTCCTCCCTCTAACGCCGATGACTCCATTACAGACTTGGTACCCAGGTGATGTTAACATTAAGTGCGGTGAGGGGCACGAAGACTGCATAAAGTGTAATATGGAAGTTAATGTTAGAGATAATGCCTCATTATGATGCATCCTAGAGTTTAAAGATTGGATTGGGTTACTTGAAGGTTGTTGAGAGATTTTCTCAACTTTTTCCTCTCCCTCTCTCTCTAAGAGTGGAATAAATTGGATCTCACTCCAATTATATATATCTGATATATCTTTGTTTATTGTATGTAATACAAACTATTATTTCCGTGTGAATCTTGTGCAATGGTTGCTCTCCCAATTCTCAATTTGATATCAGAGCAAGGACCGCCCTGACTCTCTCACGAGAGGGGCTGAAAGATGAGAAAAGAGTGATAAGTTGATTCAGTTGTAGGAGTAGATTGAGAGGGGCTGGAAGATGAGAGAAGAATGAGAACTAAGATGGGCACGTCTTTGTAATTTCAAGGGGGAAACTACTTTAGTTTCACTATCATTAGTTTTTGAATTAGCCTGAGTATGTTTGATTTCTTTGTTTGTAAATGAACCATAAAGAACCAAATATAGAACAAAGTGATGTAATTCAAGCTTGTAGTTCTTGAGTTCTTCGGTGCCACAAGAATGCATAAATTGTTTGAGTATGTCAACAAGTCTGTTAAATGTTGGAAGGTCTTGTTGTACTTCGGTGCTCCAAGATAATCAGTTATAGGTTATCATTGTGTTGGTGAGTGTGTAAAGGTCATTTTGTAAGATTGATTACTGAATGTCTCAATATTGAGACTATTCTTCGAGGTAGTTTAGAATCTTCGATCCTATAGATACTTCAAAGATGGTCGGAAGCGGTTGTATTTGTGTTGTATGAAGTGGTAGCTCGAAGATGATGAGAGAGAAAGAGTGTGTCTATGAAGTTCAGAGATGGATATAACTGTGTATGACAAAGTTTGTGTTGTAACCTTTTGTTATGTTGTGTAATGTAGGCATTAAGGGGGGTGTTAGAGATAATGCCTCATTATGATGCATCCTAGAGGTTGTTGAGAGATTTTGTCAACCTCTCCCTCCAAGAGTGGAATAAGTTGAATGACTCCAACTATATATACCTAATGTATCTTTGTTTATTATATATAATACAATCTATTCTTTGTGTGTGAATCTTGTGCAATGGCTGCTCTCCCAATTCTCAATTGTTAAGTCCACGTTATACATTAAGACTAGACTTATAAAGAAACAGGAAGTCAACAATGGCTTTAGAGACAATCTACTATCGAGGTTTTGATTTGAATTCAAAATTGGCAAAATACCTATCTCGTTCAACACTGCAATCAACACTGCAATACTAATTAAAGTGTAGTCTAAACAGGTTAGGATATGGATGTTTGTCACCCACATATTTCTGTGTTCTGTCCATTTACTCTAAACTTATGAAAAACATATTATGATATGGATCTTTGTCTATGCCATGTTTTAGATAATATTTTAAATTTAATGAAAAGTTTAAAAGAAAGGTTAATATTGTCATATTAATGGTTAAAATATATTAGTATAATAACAAATGTCATTGTAGTGATATGTTTTTGTTGAAAAGTTTTTGGTGAATTTATTCATAAATTTAAATTATGACATCTCAGTGTCTTGAAAATGCTTATAACATTATCTTCAAAATGATTATACCAATACCAAATGTGCATTAACTTAAATATTCCCAAAATGGTTGTAGGTGAAGTGGTGAGGCATCCACTTTAAAACTTATGTTCCTCGTCATGCATGTGTTTTAAGTCGTGTAAGGTTTGATATCGATAATATATACCAGTGGTAGTTTGCAAGGGAGACCACCTGAGCATGTTTATGTTAGTATTGCTGTGAGGAAAATTTCGCTAAGAAGGGTCCCTAGCTTAGCTTTGGATATGTAGGCTCTCATGAACCAATATGGGTAAAGCTCCTTACTATGAAAAAATGGGGTTAAGGAAGGGGTTAAAACATGGCATTTAGAGTTCAAAATGGTTCAATATAATCGTGAGGCAATGTGAACTTCCTCTCCCTCAACTTGTAATTCTAGTAAATATGGATCGGCATGAGCTGTTGAACAAATAATGGGGTCACTAACTCATAAACTCATTTTTAGAAGCCAAATTTTCTTCCTCTTCTCCCCCATTGCAATCCCTGTGCGTGGCTCCAAGTTAAAAAAACCTTCTCAAGGAGCATTTTCCTAGGAGGTGAACCTTAACCCACTTGTGAAAATTTTCAATAACAATGCGTAATTCCCTTTGCCGGAATGGACCCATTTGTTTTAGCTAATCCAACAACATTATCTTCAATAGATTTTCCTATGAAACAAGTGTGTTGCATTGTCTTTCCAATTCTCTTGTTTCCCTCTAGAATCTATGAGGGCATTGTGGTATTTATCACTGTCGATGACATATAATATTGTAAAAGTTTATTAGTGTAACTTACATAAAATCTAACAAAGAGAAATTACATCTAACAATTTAGAAATTAGGCATGGATGTTTGAATAACATGAAATTTTTTCCACGATTGTACATGATATTATTTAGAAAATGGGAGAGAAGACATTGTTCACACACACCAAAACTATT
>ML805533.1:123366-142965 GCA_009831015.1 Picea engelmannii
GTTAAGTGGAGTCTTGCTCTGATACCAATTTAGAAAATGGGAGAGAAGACTAGATACCAATTTATAAAATGGGAGAGAAGACATTGTTAACACACACCAAAACTATTCTAGTATTCTATATTAATTCAATGAAGCATAGCACAAATATAGATACATTAATTTTGGCCTTAAAATAGATTGATTGTCTTAGCCATACAATCTATTTGTTGAGAGAATCTCTCAACAACACACTAATCTAAAAGTTAAGTAGATTGGACCAAATCTCTCAAATCCAACTATGTAGCCAACTCCTAAATATTAAAATCTATTCACTCAAATAGAGAATAATCTCTACATTACAATATTACAATCCTATGAAGAATCCCACAATAAGACAAGTAGGAGTTCTTCCCACAATATTTAGTAAAAAAGTTGCATATTACATTTTGTGGACACTTTTTCTCTGCAGAAGAATGATAACAAGAGTAATATTTATTAGGTTCATGCAGTTTTGTCATTGTAATTCGACACAAAATGAAAGCTTTGAATAGGATGTGCAGACTTCCCTCATACAATTTGTTGTTTTTCACAGTGCCCACATGATTAGTTGGTAGAAAGTGCAGTGATATGTGTCATTGTTCTTCATGGTGGTAGTATACTACTCCTAATCCCTCCCAACTTCGACCCTAACTCTCAGTGTGTGCATCAAAAATAAAACTCTAGTATTTATAAGAAACCACAACTAAAGAAATCTAGTTTGAAAACCATCTATCTTAGAAGAAAGGATTACAAAGGGATTGCAAACTCTGACAAGCTTACTACTTAGATATTCATTGCCTTTGCAAAATTTTACCATCTTACCGCCTTGCTTATTCACTGCCTTGTTCTCTACCATCTTTCTTTCAATGAGATTGCTCCAATACTTTTCTTGATGCAAAGCACAACTTTGCAATGTCGCCAAGGCCAGTAAATAGTGGTTTTCAACCTAGCAACCAACGAGCCAAGATGTAATAGCAATGTCCCCAGGCGCAGTGAAAAGTCTGCAACTACTATAACTATAAATTATGTTACAAATTTTGTTACAAGATCGGTCAAAAACAAATACATGGAAGCATTGCACTTGACATCCAATATATGACATCATATGTATTTATTCCACTTCAATAAATAGATGACGTAGTTATCTAAGATTGAAACTCCAAACTTAGATTATCTAAGATTGGAAAAAAAATTGTGTTGTGTGGGAGTTTGGCAATTAAAACTCAAAACTTAGATATAAACTAAGATTGAAAAAATCGCATTATGTTAGACCTCAACAATAAAACTTCCAAATGGTCAACTAATAACATGTGTTATAAAAATAATTTAAATATTATGAAAAACTAATTATTTTATTAAGCATATGTACAACATTGAACAATGAAAAAATATTTGTAGTCAAAAACATACTAATCGATGATCAAAGATGAAGATAATCCTTACCTTCAACAAAAACTAATAAAAGGTTTTAAGAACATTAAAATTATTTATATATTTAAAATTATAATTTTAATAATAAAGAATTACAAATGAAAATTTATATAACACGATTCTTGGTGATGAAAAAAAACCAAATCATATAATTTTAAACTCCTTTTACTATATTAATTAACAATACGATTTTGAATATTAATTCGTCATTCCTAATGATATTGCTATTTTTAAGTTGAATTATCTACCAATATGATAAACCTTATCGTTTATTGCTATTCTGAATGTCATTGCAATTTTAAATATTAATTATATATGAATTATATTTTGTACGGGTTTAATTATTATCCTAATGTATTTGTAACCATAGTTATAATCCAATTTTCGCATTACATGTTATGAGTACCTCCCAAAGAAGGTACTATAGTAACCATAAGGTTTAAAACCTATTAATTCTACAAATTCTATCCTAAGTTTTTCGTGATATATTTATTATTTGAATTTTTCTTTAAAAACAATACATTTTTTTATTTATTTTTATTTGGTAGAAGGGCTTTTTCGTTGGCTAAAATCATCGTGATATGACATTGATCCCCTGGTGTATGCAAGTTTTTAAAATCTATTTGTAAAAGTTTAAAATTAATTTATAAAAAAAAAATCTATAAATTGTGTGATTCACCAGTTTGTAGGTTGGATTTTCATTCTAGGAAATATGCCTCCTTGAAGTTGTAGACGATGCTTGGACCTTGCGCTTTGCATTGTAGTCTAAAAACAGTGTAGTCGATGCCTCTAAAGACGTTGCAATCGATATCTCTTCTTGTGGCAACCTGCATGCATCTGAATAATGTGACTTGCATGCATCTGAACAATGTGTCATTGGTGCATACATCTGGGAGGAGTAAACTGTGAGTGAACTCTCCTGAAATCAGAGGTGGAGGGAAGAATTCCTTCAGTGTAGCGGCTCTTGAAGTGGATATATGAAGAGTTCTCTGAAGAGTTCCTTACCACATTCTTCTGTGTGAATATCTGAAGAGTCCCTTCACCACATTCTTCCCTCACTGTAGTCGCTCAACCAAACGATGACCATCTTCCTGGATGCCAAAGGCTCTAGGAATTGTACGAACGAATTCATTCGCTTCATCCAATCTGTTCGTTCATCTCCGAGGTGTAGGACAGTCGGTGACGGAGTGTGCTGTTAAGGCACTCCGTGATGTTAAAGTCACCAGTTTGAAACCTGCAGGGACAAAAAATCCTTCCATATTAAGGGTTGGTGTGGCTTAGGTCGGGTGCGATCCCCAAGTGATTTTGACGACTTAGATGCCCCTTAGTCGTGGTTTCTTAACCACATGTTAGTCCCACATGCCACGGAAAAACTAACAAACAAAAAAAAGGGGGTTTGGTCGTTCGCTTCGTCTAGTCAAGGGGCCTGGTTGATCTCGGCTTCTTCAACAACAATTCAAGCTGCCATTGATCTTCACGACCAACGGGGAGCTCTGCAAATATGCCACCCTCGACGATATCTGGAAGGTGATCGATCTTAAGAACGCTTCCAAGTCTTGGAACGGAACGAGCCTAAATGAGTCGAAGCCCTGCAGGAGATGCCAGAACAAGGTCATTGGGATGCCTTCGAATTGATGAATCTCTCAAATTCAAAGAGTTTGTGCCCTGCGGGCTGATGAAGACTATCAGAATCTAGGGAAGGAACTCATCAGACGAGAGGTATGGGTTGTATGTTAGATGTGATATGCAAGTGTTGGGGAACATTGGGGGCATGGGCACATTATAGCTGATTCCTTCCCCGACCCCGCCACCTGACCCACCACTAATTTCACATGAATCGAGTGGCAACAAGATGAGGAGAATAAGTTGTGTCCCTGTCGCGGTCAGGGTTAGCATAGGTGGTGGAGTGGTTCTGCTGGTTTTGGCAATGTTAATTGTGGAGAAATTCAAGAAAAGGAACATGCCCCTCAAGGATTCTGCAACAAATAGTTGGTTGCAAGTAATATTGAATTATGTTGTCTTTAACATTTTTCTTATATATTTTTGAAGGACATAATATGAAAGTTTTCAACTATGATTATGGGAAAATGCAAGAGGTTGGAGATGGTTGCAAAAGAGTCGCAACAGATGGAGGGGTTGTATATATTTACGAAGGGCGAGCTCCAGAGGGAGACCGACAATTTCAGCAAAGGTCACGCATTGGGAAAGGGAGGCTCCAAGAAAGTTTATCTGGCCAAGCTCTGAAGCAAGAAACAAGTGGTCATCAAGCAAATTGTGTAGAAAATAAAGGTGGATCAGTTCTACTAGGAGGTGGAGCTCTTGTCTCAAGTTGAGGCACCCCAACCTCACGTCCCTCCTCAGCTACTGTCGACACAGGGGTGAGTACATCCCCAGAAATCAAGGAAGCTTATCCTTCTCGGTATGTTGTGCATTTTTTACTCTTCACAACTTCAACTAGTGTGCTCAACCTAGACAGTTGAAGGGGGGGGGAATCAAAGGAAACGAGGTAGAAAACCTGGACAGGTCCAAGATTATAGAAAGGTTGTTTAACTAGATGAAGTGATGGATTTTTAATTTCATATGCATCTGCAAGTGGTTATGATCCTACCTTTGATTCTACTGTCTACGCCTCTGCAGGTGTTGCTTCCATAGCTTTATGCGCTCTTCGCTCTAATGGATTTTTTCTTGTTCAAGTCATTGAACCAGCATCCAAGCCAGCAATAAAGAAGGTGGAGAGGACATCAGGGTTTGAAATTTGTAATAAGAAAATAAACACTAAAAAATAATGCAATCAATTGAGCATCTTTAAAAATGTTATCCGGTTGAGTGTTTTGTAGAAATTTGTTGGACTCAACTGCATGTATGGAAGAACCCCGCTAGACTGGAAGGAAATCCTTAGCAATTTTGGTAGAGAGATATGCATGATTTGAAAATCATCAACCGTTTTAGAAGAGAGATATGCATGACAAGATGGCTATGCAACATTAACCATGATGAGAACTTACCAATGTTAAACAATAGATTATTCTCTACAGTAAATAATTGGCAGGTATATGATGCCTTACACTTGGCACATACGTGATGCTAACGCACATGTATTCAAGGTATTTGTTTCCAATGCACACATCAATTCTTCCTTAACTCTGCTCTATATGTAGGAATGCATGTAACTATGCAACCGGGAGATGAAAATGCCATGGTCAATACACGAATGCATGAACTTTGAAGTGTCTTTAATTCTGGCATCCCACTATGGCACTAACCATATGCTTAAAAGGAATGCTTCATCCTTATGTTAATGCCATATGCTTAAAAGGAATGCTATCATTCTTATGTTAATTCTTTATTATTTTTTTAAGGAAGGGATTAATACTTATTATTTTTTAATACAGAAGGGAGAAACTAGGGTCAATTTTTCGTGCATAGAATTAAGACAAAAGGGAGAAACAAATATCATATTTTATATACATGAAAATAAGACAAAAGTGAGAAGCAAATAAAATCTAGATTTATTTAGACCTCGTTTATAATTTTATGTAAATTCATGTATTTAATAACTTCAATTTACACATCATTTATAATTTTATGTGACTTCATGTATTTAATAACCTCACATATAAATGTTTCTCTTGAGGCTGGGCATTGTAAAAGTCAAAAGTATAACATAATGTATTTAGTATATATTCGATTTAATTATTTTTGGTACTTATTGAGCAGTGTTAAAGTCAAAAGGTATCACATAATGCATTTATTGTTTATTTGATTTAATTGCCACATTGTTAAAGTCAAAAGTATCACATAATGCATTTATTGTTTATTTGATTTAATTATTTTTTACAAGTAATTGCTACTATTTTTCATAATATAATACATTTATTGTTTATTTGATTTAATTACCACATTGTTAAAGTCAAAAGTATCATATAATGTATTTATTGTTTATTTGATTTCATTATTTTTGACAAGTATTTGCAATTATTTTATTTTTTTTTCTACGGGTTACATGTTATATTTATTTGGACAATTGTCATTATGCAAACTTGATGGAGGCTTTTGTTGTTGGCCTTATTAATATTCATTCGATCATTAGATTTTTTTTCCTTTTCATTTATGTCCCACTTTGAAAATAACAAAATCTTTTGTTAAGCGACAAACCAAATACTAGCATACCCGCGAACCAGGGGAAAGGCAATGCCGAAAAGAATAATATAGTTTTTTTTTATAAGTATATTATTTCATAAGTAGCATTGTAATGGTATATTAATTATGAGTAGAAAAAGGATTTGTTGCAAGGTGTTTAGGTCAAAGTATGATTGATAGGTATTTGGTAGTAAATATTTGAAACTATTGCATATCATGTATAATGTATAGAAGTATGGACCAAGTCAAATAGTTCATGTATAGAAGTATGTGTACAACATAGAAGAATCTAGAAGGTATGCAACAAAGAAGATAAGCGTGCCTATTATTGTTTTCGTAGTGAGACATAAGCAACATCCTTCATTTTTTCATTGTGTTTGAAGGAGAAGGATGGTGCTATTCACATTCCTTCTAAAGTAGTAATGTGTGACATTTCCGTGAAGGTCAAGCCTTGACGTTCAGTGTTTCCAATGTCAATGGTAGACCTTGTCAAGGTCATGCCTTGAGATTTATGGATAGTCAATGCCGAGGCCATCTTAAGAGGGATTTTTTTCTTGTTAGTCCTTTGTATGGGTGGAATTGGTACATGCTTTGGTTTTGTTTGGTTCCATGGAGGGCCAATGTATTTATCAAATTCCACAACAATATATGTTTGCAAATTTGGAGGGTTAGTTCCTCATGCATATACAATTTGCATGACTAATCCGAGAGCACCATTGACTAATCCTGCTTGGACCCATAAATTGCAGGATAACATAACTCATTGGCCTATACATAGAAAGATATGTTTTTCCAATTGATCATCATCATGGTGGTGTGCATTTGAAGCACCAAGTAATTCTACAGCACTGCGTGCGATTGGATTATTCAAGGATTGAAGCATGAACTTGTTATGGTTGTCGACAAGAATGTTTGTTGCAAATAGTTGGATTGAAGAATCAACAATAGACGTTCTTCAACGGATAAGAATCTGCCAGTCCTAGATTGAAGGAGGTTCCAATCATCAACGGTTGGTGTAGCATTGTGAAGGTTGGCTAACTACTGGTGGAAGCAGGACTGGGTGACAGAGATGCTTTGTTTCTGGAATATTGTTTCCAACTTAACTACAATCGTAAAGGTTTTACATAAGCTCATGTCTGGAGTTTCTCTTGCATAAAGAGGTTTTTCCATTACTTGTGGAAATTGACCCAAGTCACCCACAAGAATTTTTGAACAGGAACTGAATGAGTAATGATTTTTTTTCTGGAAATGCCTCACGCGGGCGACTTTCAATTTGCACAAAGAATCTATATTATATGAAGCTCATCTCATCAATTAGAATGTAGTGAATATGTTTCATCTCTTCTTGGAACACTGCAAGGGACTAACCATGTAAATGCCTCATGTCCTTGATAGGAATCCTAAGTCATGCATGTATAGTGGTTGCATGTGTGTTAAATGTTGCAACTCCAGTAGGGGCAAGAAAACACTGAAGTGAATTAGGAGGTGGTGATGTTGTTTAAAGACTATGGGTTTTGTGTTTGGGAGGATTTAAAGCAATGTAACTATAGATAGTTAATGTTTAAAGTTTCAATTATCTCATAGTGCTCCATAGCTTTTGAGAGATCCATCAACCCACACTTCCCACTTAATATGTTTTGTGCTTTATAATTTAAGAACAATCAATTTTACGTGCCATTGCATGAAATCAAAAAAAAATTAAAAAACTAGTTTGAATTTAGTTGAACAAAACCTCATACTTTGAAAGTACATATATGGATATGGATAGAGGAAACATTCATGCATCCCATTCAAAAAATTTACGATGTATGAAAAGGAAAAAGAATAAACGCACGAAGGAGGATTTAAAACCCCACTTACATTTGGTAATACCGAGGATAAATAGCAATATGAAGAAGGGTAGAAAAATAAATAAATGAACCAAGGAGGCTTTAAAAACCCACTTACATTCGGTAGCACCAAGGAGAAATAACAATATGAAGAAGAGTAGGAAAGACAGGAAACTCCACAGAGTGGCAGGAAACCCAATTGGAATCTCCATATGTTGGTGTTGGGAAGACAAACATAGTGCTTTATGTGTTTGTTGCTCATAATAGCTATACATATTCCATTTCTATACTTTTTATGTACACTGATTCTCCCAAGGACACTATATTTAAATCAAAAGCACATCATATCTTCTCACTTGTTCTCTAAAGAAAACATATATAACACTTTAACCTATACGAATAAGTAAAGTTCACATAATAAACCACATAATAATACATACATAGATACATCCTCTATCACACACACTACATGTGACTAATAATAAGGAAAACAATATCTTCAAATACACATGTCAACATACACATCATACCTAATCAAATCAAATGACCATACCATAACTGATTCACGAGGACCTTGTTTAAGCATTATAAGAACTGCATTTAAGTTTCACGCTTGTAATTATATGAGAACGAGAACGGATGACCATGCGGGATTAGACATTTTGACCTGAGTTTAAAAGGGGTCATTGAAATTAAGAATAATACTTTGGTAGAAAAAAAGTTTCACCATCAGCGACGATCAACGAGCACATGTAACAGTTGAATATTCAACAAATCCCACAAGCGGTGCCAACTCCGACTACCCTATTTATGGCAGAGAAGAGCTTCAAAAAATCAAAGAACCGATCCCAACTCCCCTATTTAGAGCAAAGCAAGAGCCCTTCTATGAATATATCTTGAGATCAAATCGACATGGCTCCATCAGCTATTATTCTTTCTGTTATTGTAATAACTACCATTATGGGTTCAGGGGTAGCAATTGATGTCTTGAATGGCGTGCATACCTACACGCACATGGCAAAATTTATCAGAGCTTCGTGCAATATGACTCTGTATCCGTAGGTTTGTGTTTCGTCGCTCTCTTCCTACCGAGGGACTCTGAATCCCAAGCAAAGCGATCTTGTGAATGCAGTCATGCATATGAGCCTCATTAATTCCCACAGCATGTATATTTGGTCTGCGAGCCTGAAAATCAAAATATCTAGGATGAGTAAAAGGAAAAAGAAAATGTTAAAGGATAGTATGGAGAATTTCAGAACCAACACATACCAAATTCACCAATATCTAGTGGAGATGAAGCACCACTTGAAATGAAACATCTTCAACACTCAGATGAGCACTGCCCTTACACAACTTCCCTTACCAATGAGGAATCTAGTATCAATGACTTCCAGGTGGCTAAATAAGAAACGATTATGTATAACTCCAAGCGAGAGCAGAGAGATTTTTACATGATGGTGTTTATATTTTTTATTGAAAAATAAATTAAATATAGTTAGATTATAAAATCTCAACAATGGATATTTACCATTCCAACAATTGATATTTACAAAATTTTATATCAAAATCAGAAAAATAAAAAATAAATAAATAAATAAAATCCATAACGTGGATTAAGCGTTTCTATATTTTATATTTGACATAGAAGTTTCATCTGAATCTTGATTTCCTGTTTTGAAGGCGTTGCTCTGCATCATCTCTCAATATGAAGAGGTTTTCATCATGTGCAATCTTGTTATAAGAAAGTTTCATGTTTCCATTCCATTCCATCAATATTCCAACCTATTGTTCAATCCAACTCTCTCAAAATTCAGTCGGACTCTTCCCCCAATTTCAGTCTACAAATTCATTCGGACTCTTCCCCCAATTTCAGTCTGCAAATTCATTCGCTTTATTCCTATGTAGTTAAATTAATTCGTTTTCTTCCTCCGTATTTAACTTCATTCATTTTCTTCCTCTGTATTTAATTCATCAAGGTGCGATGGAGGCATGAAGAATGGAAGTAACCCTCATCTCGGCCCACGATCTGAAGAAAACGGGCATTCTCTCCAAAACAAAGGCCTACGCAGTCGCATGGATCTCCATCGATCACAAAAACAGGCAATGAACGTCCGTGGACAAGAATAACGACATTGATCCCACCTAGAACCATGCTATGAAGTTTAGCAAAGGAGTGGGTACATGAACTATGGATACTTTATACAAACTTGTACAACTAAATAAGGGCCAATTTGTATATGAGGAATTAAAATAAAATCAAACAATTATGGTTCACTTTTGCAAATCCCAAGTGCACTACAAATGCACCTGTGCATCGTGCACACAAGGAGTGGGTGTGTGCACCTTGACTATCTAAAAACAACTTGTACGACTAAAGTGCCAAGTTGTACATGGAGAAGAATTGAAATAAATTTTATTTTGGTTTAACTTGAATGTAAAAATTGGACATAACTATACCTACTTAAAACCATAATTCAACTACACTGAAACCCTCCTTATAGAAAAAGACCATTTTCTCAATATCCTAAAATTGCACAATCTAAATTAAGAGAAAATAGAGCTACACACTTTTACATGCTATACCTAACTATAGTATTTATCAAATTAAATGTATAGTAAATTATTTACAAAACGTTATTGTAAAAACTTACCTAACAAACATGTTTTCTTGGCTTTCCACCTTTGTATGTAAAGCTATCCATCATTCTTCCAAATTTTATATTTCCTTCCTTGGGAAACCGTAATATTTCTGAATCTATTTTCCCTCCTCCTTTGCCTCCTAAATATTGCAAGTTACAAGCCTTAATTTCACAAAGAATAATTTCACAAAGGATTGCAAAATGGAATTATTCTTTACAAAATTGACATAGGACAAAACTGTACAATGTTCTTTCCAAAATCCATAACAAAATGTTATGTATTATTCACAACATTCTATTGTATTTTAACTACTTTAAGAAAATGTATTTTGATTTAACTGTGTTGTAGCTCAATCTACTAAAAAGAGAATTCCACTCTAAAACAAATTAAATATCATAAATGGATAGTAAATTGTCGACTAAAAGTTGTTTGTAAAACTTTACCTAACAGACTTTTTCTAGGATTTCCACCTGAAAGTAAAGTTAACCAACATTATTCCAATGAATATTTCAACCAATGTCATCCATCCTTTCAGTGTGTGAGCGTAATGGCCCCATTTTTCTTCCAACCGAGGAGCAAAGAACCCTAGGTGATACCTTCCAACTACTGACTTTCAGGTTCGATTATTTGGTTCTGTCAGTATCAGTTAATAAGTTTATCTATGTAGGTAGGTCCCTTGCTTAACTCTTCAAACATTTGTTCCTACCTTGGAAGATCATAATATTTCTAGTTTTGTTTTCTCCCCTTCTCTAAGTTGTAAATATCATGGCTTACACACACAGTAAAGATAACAAAATGAACTACCCTACTTACATAGAAAAAAATATGCAACTTCTTTTCAAAATACATAACAAAATGTCATGTAATATTGCAGCATTTTTAAAAGTATAAGTGCATTTAGAAACTTTTAAGTTCTCCCATACAATTTTGTCACATTTCATAGTAACATTTTCAAAAAAGATAAAATGTTAAGAACATATTTAAGTAAAAATATTAAGTTGTCCAAGAAACATTCATGGCATAAACTATTAAATAAGACTACACTTCAAGACATGATCTATAAGACATGTTGTTCAGTTTTGGCTGTTGATACTTAAGACTTGTTATGGTTTTTTATCCTTTATACATTTTTTCCTTTGTGGTTCACCACAAAAATCTCCCTACGTCCACAATAATCCCCCCTGAAATCTAAAGAACATAGGAGGGTCAAGAATTTCAATAATATTGGCTCATAGAAAGCAGTGTGTCGCATAGACGAGACTCGAACCTAGGTGGGGAGGAGAAAACTCCCCACCCCAACCAATTGAGATACAACCACTTGACTCTTTAGACTTATTATAGATAGTTGACACACATAAATTGAATTTATACAATTTCTTTTTAAATCCACAACACAAAGCCATACAACATTTATATGAATAAAAACATTTACCAAAATATTTTAATTTCTTGCCTCCACACTTTGAATTTCTTGCCCCCACATTATGAGGTAAATTTCCCATTAATTTATGTTGATTTTCAACTTGATATTCAGTATCCCAATGGACTTACTCAAAATAGTGAAAACACATATTTATGCATTTTCTTTTCAAAACCCATAACAAAATGTCATATAGCATTGTACAACACTTTTAACAATATTTCATAACATTTCCCAAGGAAATTAAATAGTGAAACGTATTGTTGCAAACTATGCATTTCTTCTACAGATAATCATGGTAGAAATTTTAAGCTAAGTCATTCATTGTTTTCTCTTAGCCATTCTTTGTTCCATCTTAAACTTGGTAATGTTAAATATTCATTGACTCTAGTGTTTTCCCTGTCAAAAGTGGAATTTAACTTTTAGTTCATGGCACATTTCATCGTAATCTTTTCGAAAATAATTGCTAATATAAAAATATTCAGTTTTTCCAGACACATTCGTGCCAAAATAAAACAGGGACAAATTGTAGAAGGTTGCATTCAATAACCTAAGCTTTTAGGTGAGGCACTCATTTTTGGCTCCAATTTGGGGATGTGCTTCTCTGTTTCGATATCCCAGCGGCGGCTACGTCAAATTTATGTTGGAAAATATAACCAAACGTTTAATAACCTTGTAGTGTTATTCAAATAAAATCTTATCAAGTAAATACCTTAATGTAAGTTGGACCTCTTAGTGCCTGATAGAGTAAACTTCCAGGTTATTTGAACTATTGTGATTATAATTAGTTGCATCAAAGTTCAACTATTATTATTATGCTTTATGATTCTCATGGTTTTCTAGGAATGTAGAGTCACCAGGTGGTTCCCTGAGTTTTTTCAATGGGAGAAAAATAATGGTTCACTTCATTGTTGTTTGTTTGACATCAAGTTGGCCCTGAACGCATGACCTAGCGGATCCCACATCTCTTTGTGCACCCAGATCAAGCATCTTTATCACTTGCAAGCATGCTCGCCACCCTCAAGAATGTCAACTTTCCAGTCCCACTCTGCGCTATTACTCCCACCATCGTTCCCTTCCATATGTTGACCGACGGGCTTGTCCCTTCCTCCATCTGCCTCTGAAGATCACCATTTCCTGCAACATCTTCCTCCAGATCCTCATCGATTGACATCAATAGTTTCTCATCTCCAAAATCATTACAACCCAAAACACGGTGATCAAAGTGATGGAAAATAAACTGAAAATAATGTATATATCTCAAAACAGGATAACATGACAACGAAGAGTTAGATCTCTAGGAACCCGGTTGCAACTAAAAGAAGAAAATTAGGCTGCAATCAATTTAAACTTTAAATTATGATCATGTTACCTTTGGACATATCAACAACTAATTCAGAATACAGATATTAGTGGACATATAAGCAATGAAAAACGAATGTTAGTATGAGTAATATATAATATTTGTGTACAGGTTTTTTTTGCAATGGGGACTTGGCTAGTGTCCAATTGCTCTGAAAGAAGATAAATAAAGAATAAAAATGAAAGCTATTTGACATCTGACTTGATGTACGTTGTCAACTGTAGTTTGAGCATCCATTTCCCCTTTAAAATAATTCAGCTGCAAACCTTTTAATGATTACTTTAAGAGAAGGAATATTGCCCAATTCTATGTACTCTGTTATGATGTCTTAAACCTTATGTTTTGTACATATTTTCTTTGTCAGTAATGAAGGATGTTTGTGTACATCTCTGAGAAATGATATGCATCAGGAGGAACATCCGTAGATTAACATGTGAATGACTAACAAAAATGATATAAGGAAAATTTGCATACTGCTTTTATCAACAATAGAATATCATGTCTCCAATATAGAGAACATAAGTTGATGTATCTGAGGATCATCAAAATATATTAGGGATGTCATTTTTTCTTTATTATTTTTGGGATAAGTCCTGCCTATAGAAAGTACATTTGGAGATAGCATCCAATGTCAGGGTTTCTTTTATGGAATTTCATTGGAAGAAACAAAAGTTGTACAAGACATTATCTATTTAAAATTACTCATATTTCAAGATTTATAGCCTATAAATTTATATCCATATTTACTATTACCAATCATTGAAAACATTTGAATGGCTGATTTCATTACTCGAAACATGATATGTGAAATGGTAAACTCTATTGCATATGCCAATCCTTACCTTGGTCATCATATATCTAATTTTACAGTTTGGAGATAAGCAAAGGCTACAAGAGTCTGGTTTTAGGGCAGAAGCCTCTATTTTTCTAGTTTGCAATACACCTGGGGTGAAATCTGAATTTGATTTTTTCTAGAAAACATGAAAACACATGATGAATAATATAAGAAAGTGACCTCAAAAATATTTAACTCACATAGTCTCAATAACAAACATTATGAATCTGTCAATGTAAGTACTATTATGATGAAACTATCCAAATGCTATCGATGATTCAAAACATCCATATTAGTCTTTAGATGTTTGTTTGCAAATTTCATTGAATTGAAATTCGCAAATCAAATTAATCATTAAAGATGTTGCATGGATGCCCATCTCATTACATGAGGAACCAAATGGATAATTATGTCCCAACAAAATTTCAACTTGACAAACTGCTTGGACTACACCCTCTACCTAGCATGGTCCCTCTTCATGCCGAGGATTATATTTTACTTGTAAAAAAGACACATTGGAACAAAATGAACACTTTTTCAAATAGAATCCACATTAAACTTATTTTACTACGAAAATTTTGGAAGAAACAAGCGATGCTAAATTCAAACACAAGAAATATATTGCCTGCAATTCCAAAAGTCTAAGATGGAGATGTTATAATCAAAAGATCAGAAGCAACAAATCTAATATTAAAATATGAAAGAGCCACAACAATACCTTCTTTACATACACATATTAGTGGTCAGCAGACAACTATCAAAGCACTATTTGTAATCAATTATTACACAAGCACTACTTACTATCAATATGAACGCCAAGAAACTAACTTGTAAAATATTTTCAAAAAGACAGAGAATATTGTAAGAAAAGTAGAGCAATGCGAAACATAAATTGGAGAAAAATAAAGAAAAATTACCATCACATGGAGCTGATACAAAGATAGCACACGATGCATAAAAAAAGCACTAACATTTTACAAAAGACCTATGTTAAAGGAAAACTCATATAAATGGGGTGCATAAGTTACCATCCCCTTCCAAAAAACAATCCGTGTAAATAATTTGCAAAGAAGAGTCCTGGAAATTAAAAAAATTAGTTGGGAATCTAAAACCCACTATATGTAGCATCCAAGGTCATGGTATATTTTTTGCTTCACTCGCTTTATTATTGAAATTCCCTTTGTTGACTTCAAGGTATCTGGGACTGTTTTGTTGGACATGACTGTAGATTTCTATGCCTAAAGGTAAATCTCGATTTTATTGGGTGATTGGTTGCAGACTCTGTGTCGTCTCTTGAGAATAGGAAGGCCTTTGTAAAAGCAGTTATGTAACATAGATCATTTCATTCCATGGACAGATATTCCTTGCCTTTCCTTGGGTGAATTCAATAAACATAATCAATTGTAAAACATATTTCAACATGATAACTATTATGAAAAAACTATTAAGTTTGTGCTCTCTTCTATTTTTCTTGAATGCATCCATTCTCTTGTGAGTTAAATTGGTTTGATCTTTTCATTTGACATTTTGGGGCTCCATTTTAGCAACTTAGACATTCAAATTTATGAAGCATGCATATTTCCATGTCTAATAGACTTTCCTTTGACAAAACTACAAATTCAAAGGCCATAGGCACATTTCTTGACAGATTGGACCTGAAATAGCCAATTCTTGAGAAGATGAATAGGAAAATGCCCTCTCAAAGACCTAGGTCCTCCTTCTTTACGAGTCATAAATATGAGGCCGTCTCAACGAGATCCTACAGACCATTCTCGTACAGGGAAGGCTTGAACTCAGGCACACTATCTTTAAACAACATGTAGATAAGAAAGATAGATACAATTTCCTACAGGGGTTGGTTGGAAGAGACTGGGCTAAGAGATTTTGGCAAGAACTGCTTACAAATGAAACTGCTAACAAACACACCATGAAAACAAAATACCAAATACAACCAAGCTCGTATGAGTATACAAGCCTAACATCCAAATCATTACCTTTCAATGATAGTTAGTTGACCAAGGAGAACTAAGCCTTCCAAGGCTCTGTACATGTTGGATACAACTACTGGAAAAAATTTCCTCCAATAAATGTATCGGCCACATTAGCATCCCCTTGAACAAATTCCTCAATCCCGCCACCATCACCGTGCAGTTCATCAGCTACCAGGCCTGAAACCATCCGGAACAAATTCCTCAAGCCTGCCACCATCACCGCGTAGCTCGTCAGCTACCAGGTCTGAAAACTTTCCGGAAAAGCCAAGGGGATTCTCAACCTCTCTGTGAAATTGGCCAATAAGGCGAAGGTCAAGCAGCAACAACAGCCGCAGGCAGTCACAGGGTCATATGGTGCGGTCGGTTTGATGATGGCGGTGACTTTGGCAACAACGTGTCATGTTGGGATGCTGCATCTGCAGTTGGATCTCTTCTTCCATTCTTTTGCAGTGGAGTCTACATAGAATACTATTAAGATAAAACAACATACAAAAAAAATTCAGTCGATGTAAATTTCATCTCTCACGCGTTGAAATAGATTTTGTCAGCCTCGAACTATATTTCATAGTTGTCGGCCTCAAACTATATTCCATAGCTAACGATGCTTTTTCCATGGATTATGTGTTGCTATGGTTTCATAGTTATGAGAGTAGGTTTTGATGTGTGAGCCATATAGTTGTTCTCTCCCTTTTATTTTCCTCTTCTAAACTATGTTTATGGCTCTATAGTTTCTCGCCTTTCTGTGGTCATTCCGACCGATCATCATTCAGTTGCATAATTAGACAGTTTTATGGACGCAGCTTCAAGGATAGGTTCTATCGAACTATGATAGGTCATGTTCAGCGAATACATCTTGCACCCAGAACTTTCATGCTCTAGAATCTGACCCGACACTCCTCGAACTCGCAAGTGTGACTTTGCTTGCAATGAGTTTGTCTATTCTACCTAGCTTTCCATACTATGTTGGGTTTTCAAAGTTTGGTGGGTTGACACCTTTCCAGGTTCAGAAAAATTAAAACCATCCCTGCTACCTTCTATCGTTCCCAATAGACATTAATTATTCTTTCAAAAGTCACAACCGACTAGACAGGTTCAAAAAGATTGGATTTAATAAGCATAAATCTTGAGGACATCTCTAATTAAAATGAATAGATGGGCAAATATTATGGGATCTAGTAAATTCTTTTTCCTGCATTTTGAATTTGAAAAAAAAAATAAAATCGCTCTTTTAGTTTTCTTAAAGGCTTCATCATAGTCCACGAACGTGTCACCCACAAAGGCCTTGACGTCATATCCCTCTTTAATATTGTGCATATATTAGATGACATATTTGAGAATCTGCTCGGATATGGGAATGTTAATACGTGCTATTAGTCACTATTCAACGTACATATTCAAAAAGATTGGCATTAATAAGCGAAAATATCGAGAACATCTGTCATTAGAATGAATTAACACAAAATCTATGGAAGATCATCCAACGTTACTTTTAAATACTTATTGTCATTTCTCTCTATCATCAAAGAGTTTCTCTTTAGGGTGCCTTCGTTCTAAAGTTCCTGGTCATGGACATGTAAGACAACTTAGAGATGCGATTGAGACCCAGATGAAAGAAGAGAGACTGGTATTATGTGACATGAGCTTTGAGTAAAAAAAAACTCTGTTATCCAACAAAAACTTAGAGAGGAGGAAAAAAGAAGAACAAGTATCTTCTGGTTGGTGTTTTCCCTGTTTTCGATGCCTTGGTTGGTTCAAAAGGTTTCTCGGATATTTGTTTGTTGAACTTCTTTGTTTTCTTACTGGGAGTTGTAATGGATTTTCAGGTCACGTGCAAAATAGTTCTTCGTTGAAGTATATAGTTTCTTCCAACAACACAGATTTTTAAAGTGTATTGAATTCTACAGATCCCACAAGAATTTGTCTTCCTCGGGGGCGGCACATTTACCGTGGATTGAAAAATGGCCTGTGATGTTCATAAATGATGTGAAATATTACTCCATTTGCGAATGTAACCAGAGGCGGGTAACAGAAATTGTATGGGTGGATAAAACGACATATTATCACTACAAAAGTTTCTATTTCAAATTTGTTGAGCTACTTGTGGGTGTGGTAACCAAATTGACATAAATCCATTTTCTTTGTCAAAGTTTGTTCGGTTTCCTCTGGATGTAGTTACAGACTCCACATATTTGGCATCACCTTCGAACATTCCAGACCTTTCTGTGGGCCACCATATATGCCACTGCTATGAGGAAAGATATATTCTGATGCGATCTGCAACATTTGATACACTTGCCAGACCTGTGTTGATGCATTCTACAACATTTGATACACTTGTCAGACCTATGCATCCCGAAGAAGTGATGTACCTCAACAGATTAACATTTTCTAGCTAGGTTGGACGTTTTTTTCCAATTTACTGTAATAAAGCAAAGAAGTTCAACATACAAATCTCCATGCAGCCTTTTCAACCAAAAAGATGATCGAATACATGGAGAATAACAATCACAACATACTTGAATATTTTTCCCGTCCCATAGCTATTGTGACATAAAATGACTCTGTCCACTTTGAAATCGGCCTGAATCTCATTTCTAAGTTGTCTCGGATATCAAGGGTCAGGAACATTGTAAGGAAATCACCTTAAACCCCAAGTTTTTGACGGCAAAGGGAAATTAATACTTGACAAAGAATGGAATGTTGAATAACCAGCCATTGCAAGCAGGCCATATCTGGAAGAGACAAGCTATTCAAAAAACTGGGATAGATGTAGTTGGCAGCAACAAATAAGTACAAGACCCAAAATTGATATTCAACTCGTTTTTTTTGAATAAAGAGTTTGCACATCAAGAAAATTGTGAACAAGATTCATCAATGTACATATTGTTTATTGGTTGGTGGTAGGTGAAATTGCAGTTGTTGTGGAAAATAGTCTCAGTTGTATTTTGTAACCCATCTTATTTGAATATAAAATAATTCCGGTTTATTTTTTTAATAGTATTTTCCAATGTCTGGTATTTGTTTTAATTTTATTTTGGAGGACCCGTCTTGCTTCCATTCTTCGGGTCCCGTAAATAGAATGAATTAATGAGTTACAAGAAGGCAACTCAAGTGTTGACGTAATGTTCCTGTTTGGTATCTTGCATATATTGCAGCTTCTTCTATTTTATAATATCTGTGCATATATATTAATATCAGTACTATTGGAATAAATACAAAAACTTCTTCTTCGACAAAGCTTAGGCAATTATGTTTGGGTTTGCGGTATTAAACAACTATGTTCCATGTTCCATCACATACATCTTGCAGCCAAAGAGCTTCAGTGATCTGCAATTTATGATTTAACTACTGATAACTCACCAGGTGTTCGAAAATCTTGGCATTAATAAAGGAATGGTTGAAGTTGTCTTAATTACCTATATCACACCAAATTTTGATTACATTTAATTTAATTTAGATATTAATGTTTATGGAGAGTCAGTGTTTGCTCATGTCATTGCAAGGAGTACAAAATGAATAGATGATAAGGAGTTTATCTCATTGAAACCATAATGCAAATTCATGTTTCTTGTTGTGTTATATACATCTTGCAGTCAAAATTTTCGTGGTTTCAATGAAATTTGCAAACCGAAGAGCATCCTGCAAATTGGGAGATCATTTGCATTTGAAACAGAAACAATCCATTAATATATATTAGTATGAATACTATTCAAATAAATATGAAAGCTTTCTCCATTAATACATATTAGTATGAATACTATTGAAATAGATATCAAATGTTTCTCTTGGCCAATACTTAGCCAGTTATTTGGCTAGCAGGCCCCGGGTTCGCGGTACCCAACACCTATGTCTCATGTTTTGTCATATACATCTTGCAGCCAAAGAACTTCGGTGATCTGCAGTTTATGCTTTTACTAGTGAGAACCCAGTAG
>ML805533.1:170839-186154 GCA_009831015.1 Picea engelmannii
CGTGTTATTTAGTTCATCTATAAACCGTTTAGCGAAGTATGAGTTTAGAGCTTTCGCTGCTGATCTACTTTGATATGAATTTCTTATGTATTGACTTATGTAGTGTTGATAATTAAGGCCGATCATATGGATCTCTCCACGTACATACTAAATATCAAAATGACGATCCATTGTTATTATGCAGGCGTGGAGACTATACAAACAAGGAAATATTGTGCATATGATTGATCCAACAATAATTGGAACTTGCGATCAGGGGCAAGCGTTGAGATGCATTCATGTTGGTTTTTTGTGTACACAGGCCGACTCGTCACTTCGTCCACCGATGTCCACAGTGACTTTGATGCTTTCATCTCATTCTGTGATGTTACCGGATCCCACAAAGTCTGCCTTTGTGAGTTCTGATGCTTCCCAAAACAGCAAATCCACCAGTTCTGGCTCTGGGTTGCCACACGCTTTTTCTCACGCTCCTCCCTCTAACGCCGATGACTCCATTACAGACTTGGTACCCAGGTGATGTTAACATTAAGTGCGGTGAGGGGCACGAAGACTGCATAAAGTGTAATATGGAAGTTAATGTTAGAGATAATGCCTCATTATGATGCATCCTAGAGTTTAAAGATTGGATTGGGTTACTTGAAGGTTGTTGAGAGATTTTCTCAACTTTTTCCTCTCCCTCTCTCTCTAAGAGTGGAATAAATTGGATCTCACTCCAATTATATATATCTGATATATCTTTGTTTATTGTATGTAATACAAACTATTATTTCCGTGTGAATCTTGTGCAATGGTTGCTCTCCCAATTCTCAATTTGATATCAGAGCAAGGACCGCCCTGACTCTCTCACGAGAGGGGCTGAAAGATGAGAAAAGAGTGATAAGTTGATTCAGTTGTAGGAGTAGATTGAGAGGGGCTGGAAGATGAGAGAAGAATGAGAACTAAGATGGGCACGTCTTTGTAATTTCAAGGGGGAAACTACTTTAGTTTCACTATCATTAGTTTTTGAATTAGCCTGAGTATGTTTGATTTCTTTGTTTGTAAATGAACCATAAAGAACCAAATATAGAACAAAGTGATGTAATTCAAGCTTGTAGTTCTTGAGTTCTTCGGTGCCACAAGAATGCATAAATTGTTTGAGTATGTCAACAAGTCTGTTAAATGTTGGAAGGTCTTGTTGTACTTCGGTGCTCCAAGATAATCAGTTATAGGTTATCATTGTGTTGGTGAGTGTGTAAAGGTCATTTTGTAAGATTGATTACTGAATGTCTCAATATTGAGACTATTCTTCGAGGTAGTTTAGAATCTTCGATCCTATAGATACTTCAAAGATGGTCGGAAGCGGTTGTATTTGTGTTGTATGAAGTGGTAGCTCGAAGATGATGAGAGAGAAAGAGTGTGTCTATGAAGTTCAGAGATGGATATAACTGTGTATGACAAAGTTTGTGTTGTAACCTTTTGTTATGTTGTGTAATGTAGGCATTAAGGGGGGTGTTAGAGATAATGCCTCATTATGATGCATCCTAGAGGTTGTTGAGAGATTTTGTCAACCTCTCCCTCCAAGAGTGGAATAAGTTGAATGACTCCAACTATATATACCTAATGTATCTTTGTTTATTATATATAATACAATCTATTCTTTGTGTGTGAATCTTGTGCAATGGCTGCTCTCCCAATTCTCAATTGTTAAGTCCACGTTATACATTAAGACTAGACTTATAAAGAAACAGGAAGTCAACAATGGCTTTAGAGACAATCTACTATCGAGGTTTTGATTTGAATTCAAAATTGGCAAAATACCTATCTCGTTCAACACTGCAATCAACACTGCAATACTAATTAAAGTGTAGTCTAAACAGGTTAGGATATGGATGTTTGTCACCCACATATTTCTGTGTTCTGTCCATTTACTCTAAACTTATGAAAAACATATTATGATATGGATCTTTGTCTATGCCATGTTTTAGATAATATTTTAAATTTAATGAAAAGTTTAAAAGAAAGGTTAATATTGTCATATTAATGGTTAAAATATATTAGTATAATAACAAATGTCATTGTAGTGATATGTTTTTTTGAAATTTTTTTGGTGAATTCATTCATAAATTTAAATTATGACATCTCACTGTCTTGAAAATGCTTATAACATTATCTTCAAAATGATTATACCAATACCAAATGTGCATTAATTTAAATATACCCAAAATGGTTGTAGGTGAAGTGGTGAGGCATTCAATTTAAAACCTATGTTTCTCATCATGCATGTGTTTTAAGTTGTGTAAGGTTTGATATCGATAATATATACCATTAGCAGTTTGCAAGGGAGACCACCTAAGCATGTTTATGTTAGTATTGTTGTGAGGAAAATTTTGCTAAGAAGGGTTAGTAGATTTGGATATGTAGTCTCTCATGAACCATATGGGTAAAGCTCCTTACTGTGAAAAAATGGGGTTAAGGAAGGGGTTAAAACATGGCATTTAAAGTTCAAAATGGTTCAATATAATCGTGAGGAAATGTGAACTTACTCTCCCTCAACTTGTAATTCTAGTAAATATGGATCGGCATGAGCTGTTGAACAAATAATGGGGTCACCAACTCATAAACTCATTTTTAGAAGCCAAATTTTCTTCCACTTCTCCCCAATTGCAATCCCTGCGCGTGGCTCTGAGTTATAGAAACCTTCTCAAGGAGCTTTTTCCTAGGAGGTGAACCTTAACCCACTTGTGAAAATTTTGGGTACTGTTAATAACAATGTGTAATTCCCTTTGCCGGAATGGACCCATTTGTTTTAGCTAATCCAACAACATTATCTTCAATAGATTTTCCTATGAAACAAGTGTGTTGCATTGTCTTTTCAGTTCTCTTGTTTCCCTCTAGAATCCGTGAGGGCATTGTGGTATTTATCACTCTCGATGACATATAATATTGTAAAAGTTTATTAGTGTAACTTACACAAAATCTAACAAAGAGAAATTACATCTAACAATTTAGAAATTAGGCATGGATGTTTGAATAACATGAATTTGTTTCCACGATTGTACATGATATTATTTAGAAAATGGGAGAGAAGACATTGTTCACACACACCAAAACTATTTTGGTATTCTATATTAATTCAATGAAGCATTGCACACACATAAATACATTAATTTTGGTCTTAAAATAGATTGACTATCTTAGTCATATAATCTATTTGTTGAGAGAATCTCTCAACAACACACTAATCTAGGAGTTAAGTAGGTTGGACCAAATCTCTAAAATCCAACTAATTAATAAACTCCTAAATATCATAATCTATTCAGTAGCTTAAAGAATAACCTATACATTATAATATTACAATCTTATGAAGAATCTTGCAATAAGAAATAAGACAAATAGGAGTTATTCCAATACCCCCCCCCCCTAACTCTATGAAGTACGTGTCCTGTAATCATTTGGAAATATTCTAGGATACTAACTCCATCAAGTTGTCTCAGTAGTTGTGGAGTTGAATTCTTGAGTTCCACGTATGAACTCCTGAAACACAGATCTCCCGAACTCAATTACTAGACACCCACACACATGTAGCATAACCTCATTAGCAAACCAGTCATATGTCTTCAACAACTAATGAGGGATTGTTCCCTAGAACCACAACTCCCAAACTAACTAATTGTACCACAGGGGCTTCACCTTATTCATCAATATCTTATCATGTCCATTCATAAAGGGGGTCATTTTAATTGTGAAAAATAGGGTCAATATATTGTAGTTATGGGGGGTGTGGGGTATGGGGGCATTTATAAGTATTGGAGGGTATTAAAAGTAGTATATGACAAAAATAGGGGTTTTTTAATTGGAAAGATGTATTGGGAAGGGGATTCAAAAAAGGATTTTGGGATACATTTTTCAATATCTAGTGAAATTAGGGGTATTCTTTATTATCYCRAGAATGMATGTGGTATGTCATAGGTCCACTAAKTGGAGAYCCCGTGAACTTGAMAACCATCCATACTGATCTTTTACYTDCACTTGATCCCTTTTGACTTTGAAGATTGAAAAATGCTTCAARCCACTAAATGAATTCGYTGYTTAATTKCAAAGACTAACAATTGAATATCCTATGGACATACTTCCATCTATCRAGATATATGGGTAACCATCTATTGTACTCAYAGGTTATCTAGGAAAATAGTCTATCTDAGTGAATCTTACACCATAGTCTGTCAGAGATTCATCATCATTATTTTACAAACCAAAGATAATGSTAATATATTTTAAAATAATTAACAAAATCACTTCTCTTAAAACTATAAYTATTTTAGTTATTCTTAAAATAAAARTTYRTCCAAARAGACAAAAAAACACAACACAAATTAGGCAATCGCAACACAAATCATAATGGAAATTAATACTCTTCCATGGTGTTGTCCATCATAGCTTCAGCAGGAAATCACAACATAAATCAAAATGGAACATAATACTCTTCCATGGTGTCATGGAAATGCAGATTTAGAAAGTATGTCTCCCAGTTACAGTTCACGGATTTCAAGATATATGCCATCTCAAAATTCCCCTCAAACTCAACCACTAAGACTTTATACACATATGTACGCTTCTCGGAAGTACACGAAATCTATTTTCTTCACCATAAATTTTTCAATTCACTGTATGATTTCATGCCCATATATATATATATATATATATATATATATATATATATTCTCAACTAAGAGAGTTGCAAACCTGGCTTCGACGGAGATCTTCACATATTTACAAAGGATTAGAACTCATATCTCTCTCCTTTTCTTGGACCCTCCCATGAGGGAGTGAAGCGGAGTCTTGCTCTGATACCAATTTAGAAAATGGGAGAGAAGACTAGATACCAATTTATAAAATGGGAGAGAAGACATTGTTAACACACACCAAAACTATTCTAGTATTCTATATTAATTCAATGAAGCATAGCACAGATATAGATACATTTATTTTGGCCTTAAAATAGATTGATTGTCTTAGCCATACAATCTATTTGTTGAGAGAATCTCTGAACAACACACTAATCTAAAAGTTAAGTAGATTGGACCAAATCTCTCAAATCCAACTAAGTAGCCAACTCCTAAATATTAAAATCTATTCACTCAAATAGAGAATAATATCTACATTACAATATTACAATCCTATGAAGAATCCCACAATAAGACAAGTAGGAGTTCTTCCCATAATATTTAGTTAAAAAGTTGCATATTACATTCTGTGGACACTTTTTCTCTACAGAAGAATGATAACAAGAGTAATATTTATTAGGTTCATGCAGTTTTGTCACTGTAATTCGACACAAAATGAAAGCTTTGAATAGGATGTGCAGACTTCCCTCATACAATTTGTTGTTTTTCACAGTGCCCACATGATTAGTTGGTAGAAAGTGCAGTGATATGTGTCGTTGTTCTTCATGGTGGTAGTATACTACTCCTAATCCCTCCCAACTTCAACCCTAACTCTCAGTGTGTGCATCAAAAATAAAACCCTAGTATTTATAAGAAACCACAACTAAAGAAATCTAGTTTGAAAACCATCTATCTTAGAAGAAAGGATGACAAAGGGATTGCAAACTCTGACAAGCTTACTACTTAGCTATCCATTGCCTTTGCAAAATTTTACCATCTTACCGCCTTGCCTATTCACTGCCTTGTTCTCTACCATCTTTCTTTCAATGAGATTGCTCCAATATTTTTCTTGATGCGAAGCACAACTTTGCAATGTCGCCAAGGCCAATAAATAGTGGTTTTCAGCCTAGCAACCAACGAGCCAAGATGTAATAGCAATGTCCTCAGGCGTAGTGAATAGTCTGCAACTACTATAACTATAAATTATTTTACAAATTTTGTTACAAGATCGGTCAAAAACAAATACATGGCAGCATTGCACTTGACATCCAATATATGACATCATATGTATTTATTCCACTTCAATAAACAGATGACGTAGTTATCTAAGATTGAAACTCCAAACTTAGATTATCTAAGATTGGAAAAAAATTGTGTTGTGTGGGAGTTTGGCAATTAAAACTCAAAACTTAGATATAAACTAAGATTGAAAAAATCGCATCATGTTAGACCTCAGCAATAAAAGTTCCAAATGATCAACTAATAACATGTGTTATAAAAGTAATTTAAATATTATGAAAAACTAATTATTTTATTAAACATATGTACAACATTTAACAATGAAAAAATATTTGTAATCAAAAACATACTAATAGATAATCAAGGATGAAGATAATCCTTACCTTCAACAAAAACTAATAAAAAGTTTTAAGAACATTAAAATTATTTATATATTTAAAATTATAATTTTAATAATAAAGAATTACAAATGAAAATTTATATAGCACGATTCTTGGTTATGAAAAAAAACCAAATCATATAATTTTAAACTCCTTTTACTATATTAATTAACAATACCATTTTGAATATTAATCCGTCATTCCTAATGATATTGCTATTTTAAGTTGAATTATCTACCAATATGATAATCCTTTTCGTTATTGCTATTCTGAATGTCATTGCAATTTTAAATATTAATTATATATGAATTATATTTTGTACGAGTTTAATTATTATCCTAATGTATTTGTAACCATAGTTATAATCCAATTTTCGCATTACATGTTATTAGTACCTCCCAAAGAAGGTACTATAGTAACCATAAAGTTTAAAACCTATTAATTCTACAAATTCGATCCTGAGTTTTTCGTGATATATTTATTATTTGAATTTTTCTTTAAGAACAATACATTTCTTTATTTTTTTTATTTGGTAGAACGGATTTTTCATGGGCTAAAGTCATCGTGATATGACATTGATCCCCTAGTGTATGCAAGTTTTTAAAATCTATTTGTAAAAGTTTAAAATTAATTTATAAAAAAAAAATCTATAAATTGTGTGATTCACCAGTGTGTAGGTTGGATTTTCATTCTAGGAAATATGCCTCCTTAAAGCTGTAGATGATGCCTAGACCCTGCGCTTTGCATTGTAGTCTAAAAACATTGCAGTCAATGCCTCTAAAGACGTTATAATTGATATCTCTTCTTGTGGCAACTTGCATGCATCTGAATAATGTGACTTGCATGCATGTGAACAATGTGTCATCGGTGCATACATCTGGGAGGAGTAAACTGTGATTGAACTCTCTTGAAATCAGAGGTGGAGGGAAGAATTCCTTCAGTGTAGCGGCTCTTGAAGTGGATATATGAAGAGTTCTCTGAAGAGTTCCTTACCACATTCTTTTGTGTGAATATCTGAAGAGTCCCTTCACCACATTCTTCCCTCACTGCAGTCGCTCAACCAAACGATGACCATCTTCCTGGATGCCAATGGCTCTAGGAATTCATGAACGAATTCATTCGCTTCATCTGATCAAGGGGTCTGTTCATTCGTCTCCGAGGTGTAGGACAGTGGGTGACAGAGTGTGTTGTTAAGGCGTTTGAAACCTACAGGGACAAAAAATCCTTCCATGTTAAGGGTTGGTGTGGCTCAGGCCGGGGGCAATCCCTGTATGATTTTAACTACTTAGATGCCCCTTAGTCGTGGTTTCTTAACCACATGTCATGGACAAACTAACAAACAAAAAAAAGGGGTCTAGTCGTTTGCTTCATCTAGTCAAGGGGCCTGGTTGATCTCGGCTTCTTCAACAACAATTCAAGCTTCCATTGATCTTCACGACCAATAGGGAGCTCTGCAAATATGCCACCCTCGACAATATCTAGAAGGTGATCGATCTTAAGAACGCTTCCAAGTCTTGGAATGGAACGAGCCTGAATGAGTCGAAGGCCCACAGGACAAGGTCATTGGGATGCCTTCGAATTGATGAATCTCTCAAATTCAAAGAGTTTGTGCCCTGCGGGCTGATGACAACTATCAAAATCTAGGGAAGGAACTCGTCAGAAGAGAGGTATGGGTTGTATGTTAGATGTGATATGCAAGTGTTGGGGGACATTGGGGGCATGGGCACATTATAGCTCATTCCTTCCCCGACCCCGCCACCTAACCCACCACTGATTTCACATGAATCGAGTGGCAGCAAGACGAGGAGAAGAAGTTGTGTCCCTGTCGCGATTAGGGTTAGCATAGGTGGTGGAGTGGTTCTGCTGGTTTTGGCAATGTTAATTTTGGAGAAATTCACGAAAAGGAACATGCCCCTCAAGGATTCTGCAACAAATAGTTGGTTGCAGGTAATATTGAATTATGATGTCTTTAACATTTTTCTTATATATTTTTGAAGGACACAATATGAAAGGTTTCAACTATGATTATGGGAAAATGCAAGAGGTTGGAGACAGTTGAAAAAGAGTCGCACCAGATGGAGGGGTTGTATATATTTATGAAGGGCGAGCTCCAGAGGGAGACCGACAATTTCAGCAAAGGTCACGCGTTGGGCAAGGGAGGCTCTGAGAAAGTTTATCCGGCCAAGCTCCGAAGCAAGAAACAAGTGGCCATCAAGCAAATTGTGTAGAAAATAAAGGTGGATCAGTTCTACTAGGAGGTGGAGTTCTTGTCTCAAGCTGAGGCACCCCAACATCACGTCCCTCCTCAGCTATTGTCAGCACAGGGGTGAGTACATCCCCAGAAAGCAAGGAAGCTTATCCTTCTCGGTATGTTGTGCATTTTTTACTCTTCACAACTTCAACTAGTGTGCTCAACCTAACTAGTGGGGGGGGTGGAATCAGAGGGAACGAGGTAGAAAACCTGGACAAGTCCAAGATTATAGAAAGGTTGTTTAACTAGACGAAGTGATGGATTTATAATTTCATATGCATATGCAAGTGGTTATGATCCTACCTTTGATCCTACTATCTATGCCTCTGCAGGTGCTGCTTCCATAGCTTTATGCGCTCTTGGCTCTAAAGGATTTTTTCTTGTTCAAATCATTGAACCAGCATCCAAGCCAGCAGTAGGGAAGGCGGAGAGGACATCAGGTTTTGAAATTTGTAATAAGAAAATAAACACTAAAAAATAATGCAATCCATCTTTTAAAATGTTATCCGGTTGAGTGTTTTGTAGAAATTTGTTGGACTCAACTGCATGTATGGAAGAACCCCGCTGGACTGGAAGGAAATCCTTAACAATTTTGGTAGAGATATGCATGATTTGGAAATCATCAACCGTTTTAGAAGAGAGATATGCATGACAAGATGGCTATGCAACATTAACAGTGATGAGAACTTACCAATGTTAAACAATAGATTATTCTCTACAGTAAATAATTGGCAGGTATATGATGCCTTACACTTGGCACATACGTGATGCTAACGCACATGTATTCAAAGTATTTGTTTCCAATGCACACATCAATTCTTCCTGAACTCTGCTCTATATGTAGGAATGCATGTAACTATGCAACCGGGAGATGAAAATGCCATGGTCAATACACGAATGCATGTAACTTTGAAGTGTCTTTAATTCTGGCATCCCACTATGGCACTAACCATATGCTTAAAAGGAATGCCTTCATCCTTATGTTAATGCCACATGCTTAAAAGGAATGCGATCATTCTTATGTTAATTCTTTATTATTTTTTTAAGGAAGGGATTAATACTTATTATTTTTTAATACAAAAGGCAGAAACTAGGGTCAATTTTTCGTGCGTAGAATTAAGACAAAAGGGAGAAACAAATATCATATTTTATATACATGAAAATAAGACAAAAGTGAAAAGCAAATAAAATCTAGATTTATTTTATAATTTTATGTAAATTCATGTATTTAATAACTTCAATTTACACATCATTTATAATTTTATTTATGTGAATTCATGTATTTAATAACCTCACATATAAATGTATCTCTTGAGGCTGGGCATTGTCAAAGTCAAAAGTATCACATAATGTATTTAGTATTTATTCGATTTAAATATTTTTGGTACTTATTGAGCATTGTTAAAGTCAAAAGGTATCGCATAATGCATTTATTGTTTATTTGATTTAATTGCCACATTGTTAAAGTTAAAAATATCACATAATGCATTTATTGTTTATTTGATTTAATTATTTTTTACAATTACTTGCTACTATTTTTCATAATATATTTATTGTTTATTTGATTTAATTACCACATTGTTAAAGTGAAAATTATCTTATAATGTATTTATGGTTTGTTTGATTTCATTATTTTTGACAAGTACTTGCAACTATTTTTCTTTTTTTGTTACGGGTTACATGTTATATTTATTTGGACAATTGTCATTATGCAAACTCGATGGAGGCTTTCGTTGTTGGCCTTATTAATATTCATTCGATCATTAGATTTTTTTTCCTTTTCATTTATGTCCCACTTTGAAAATAACAAAATCTTTTGTTAAGCGACAAACCAAATACTAGCATACCCGCAAACCAGGGGAAAGGCAACGCCGAAAAGAATAATATAGTTTTTTTTGTTTTTTTTTTAAGTTTTTTTTTATAAGTATATTATTTCATAAGTAGCATTCTAATGGTATATTAATTATGAGTAGAAAAATGATTTGTTGCAAGGTGTTTAGGTCAAAGTATGATTGATAGGTATTTGGTAGTAAATATTTGAAACTATTTCATATCATGTATAATGTATAGAAGTATGGACCAAGTCAAATAGTTCATGTATAGAAGTATGTGTACAACATAGAAGAATCTAGAAGGTATGCAACAAAGAAGATAAGTGTGCTTATTCTTATTTTTGTAGTGAGACATAAGCACCATCCTTCATTTTTTCATAGTGTTTGAAGGAGAAGGATGGTGCTATTCACATTCCTTCTATAGTAGTAATGCATGACATTTCTGTGAAGGTCAAGCCTTGACGTTCAGTGTTTCCAATGTCAATGGTAGACCTTGTCAAGGTCATGCCTTGAGATTTATGGATAGTCAATGCTGAGGCCATCTTAAGAGGGATTTGTTTCTTGTTAGTCCTTTGTATGGGTGGAATTGGTACATGCTTTGGTTGTGTTTGGTTCCATGGAGAGCCAATGTATTTATCAAATTCCACAACAATATATGTTGGCAAATTTGGAGGGTTAGTTCCTCATGCATATACAATTTGCATGACTAATCCGAGAGCACCATTGACTAATCTTGCTTGGACCCATAAATTACAAGATAGCATAACTCATTGGCCTATACATAGCAAGATATGTTTTTCCAATTGATCATCATCATGGTGGTGTGCATTTGAAGCACCAAGTGATTCTGCAGCACTGCGTGCGATTGGATTATTCAAGGATTAAAGCATGAACTTGTTATGGTTGTCGACAAGAATGTTTATTGCAAATAGTTGGATTGAAGAATCAACATTAGATGTTCTTCAAAGGATAAGAATCTGTCAGTCCTAGATTGAAGGAGGTTCCAATCATCAATGGTTGGTGTAGCATTGTGAAGGTTGGCTAATGACTGGTGGAAGTGGGACTAGGTGACAGAGATGCCTTGTTTTTGGAATATTGTTTCCAACTTAAATACAGTCATAAAGGTTTTCCATAAGCTCATGTCTAGAGTTTCTCTTGCATAAAGAGGTTTTTCCATTACTTGTGGCAATTGACCCAAGTCACCCACAAGAATTATTGAACAGGAACTGAATGAGTAGTGATTTTTTTTTCTGGAAATGCCTCACGCGGGCGACTTTCAATTTGCACAAAAATTCTATATTCTATGAAGCTCATCTCATCAATTAGAATGTAGTGAATATGTTTCATCTCTTCTTGAAACACTGCAAGGAACTAACCATGTAAAGGCCTCATGTCCTTGATAGGAATCCTAAGTCATGCATGTATAGTGGTTGCATGTATGTTAAATGTTGCAACTCCAGTAGGGCAAGAAAACACCGAAGTGAATTAGCAGGTGGTGATGTTGTTTAAAGACTATGGGTTTTGTGTTTGGGAGGATTTAAAGCAATGTAACTATAGATAGTTAATGTTTAAAGTTTCAATTATCTCATAGTGCTCCATAGTTTTTGAGAGATCCATCAACCCACACATCCCACTTAATATGTTTTGTGCTTTATGATTTAAGAACAATCAATTTTACATGCCATCGCATGAAATCAAAAAAAATTAAAAAAACTCATTTGAATTTAGTTGAACAAAACCTCATACTTTGAAAGTACATATATGGATATGGATAGAGGCAACATCCATGCATCCCATTCAAAAAATTTACGATGTATGAAAAGGAAAAAGAATAAACGCACGAAGGAGGATTTAAAACCCACTTACGTTTCGTAATAGCGAGGATAAATAGCAATATGAAGAAGGGTAGAAAAATAAATAAATGAACCAAGGAGGCTTTAAAAACCCACTTACATTCGGTAGCACCAAGGAGAAATAACAATATGAAGAAGAGTAGGAAAGACAAGAAACTCCACAGAGTGGTAGGAAACCCACTTGGAATGTCCATATGTTGGTGTTGGGAAGACAAACATAGTGATTTATGTGTTCGTTGCTCATAATATTTATACATATTCCATTTCTATACTTTTTATGTACACTGATTCTCCCAAGGACACTATATTTAAATCAAAAGCACATTGTATCTTCTCACTTGTTCTCTAAAGAAAACTTATATGACACTTTAACCTATACTAATAAGTAAAGTTCACATAATAAACCACATAGTAATACATACATAGATACATCCTCTATCACACACACTACATGTGACTAATAATAAAGAACACAATATCTTCAAATACACGTGTCAACATCCACATCATACCTAATCAAATCAAATGACCAATACCATAACTGATTCATGAGGACCTTGTTTAAGCATTATAAGCACTGCATTTAAGTTTCACGCTTGTAATTATATGAGAACGAGAACGGATGACCATGCGGAATTAGACATTTCAACTTGAGTTTAAAAGGGGTCATTGAAATTAAGAACAATACTTTGGTAGAAAAAAAGTTTCGCCATTAACGATGATCAACGAGCACATGTTAACAGTTGAATATTCAACAAATCCCACAAGCGGTGCCAACTCCAAATCCCCTATTTATGGCAGAGAAGAGCTTCAAAAAATCAAACAACTGGTGCCAACTCCCCTATTTAGAGCAAAGCAAGAGCCCTTCTACGAATACATCTTGAGATCAAATCGCCATGGCTCCATTAGCTATTATTCTTTATGTTATTGTAATAACTACCATTATGGGTTCAGGGGTAGCAATTGATGTCTTGAATGGCGTGCATAGCTACACACACATGGCGAAATTTATCAGAACTTCATGCAATATGACTCTATATCCATAGGTTTGTGTTTCGTCACTCTCTTCCTACCGAGGGACTCTGAAGCCCAAGAAAAGCGATCTTTTGAATGCAGTCGTGCATATGAGCCTCATTAATGCCCACAGCATGTATGTTTGGTCTGCGAGCCTGAAAATCAAAATATCTAGGATGAGTAAAAGGAAAAAGGCAATGTTAAAGGATAGTATGGAGAATTTCAGAACCACCACATACCAAATTCACCAATCTCTGGCGGAGATGAAGCACCACTTGAAATGAAACATCTTCAACACTCAGTTGAGCACTTCCCTTACACAACTTCCCTTACCAATGAGGAATCTGGTATCAACGACTTCCAGGTGGCTAAATAAGAAATGATTATGTATAACTCCAAGCTAGAGCAGAGTGATTTTTACATGATGGTGTTTATATTTTTTATTGAAAAATAAATTAAATACAGTTAGATTATAAAATCTCAACAATGGATATTTACCATTCCAACAATTGATATTTACAAAATTTTATATCAAAATCAGAAAAATAAAAAATAAAAAATAAAAAATAATCCATAACATGGATTAAGTGTTTCTATATTTTATATTTGACATAGAAGTTTCATCTAAATCATGATTTCCCATTTTGAAGGCGTCACTCTGCATCATCTCTCAATATGAAGAGGCTTTCATCATGCGCAATCTTGTTATAAGAAAGTTTCATGTTTCCATTCCATTCCATCAATATTCCAACCTACTGTTCAATACATTGCTCTCAAAATTCATTCGAACTCTTCCCCCAATTTCAGTCTACAAATTCATTCGGACTCTTCCCCCAATTTCAGTCTACAAATTCATTCGCTTTATTCCTATGTATTTAAATTCATTTGTTTTCTTCCTCTGTATTTTACTTCATTCATTTTCTTCCTCTGTATTTAATTCATCAAGGTGCGATGGAGGCACAAAGCATGGAAGTAACCCTCATCTCAACCCGCGATCTAAAGAAAATGGGCATGCTCTCCAAAACAAAGGCCTACGCAGTCACATGGATCTCCACCGATCACAAAAACAGGCAATGACCGTCCATGGACAAGAACAACGACATTGATCCCACCTAGAACCATGCTATGAAGTTTAGCAAAGGAGTGGGTACATAAACTATGGATACTTTATACAAACGTGTACAACTAAATAAGGGCCAATTTGTATATGAAGAATTAAAATAAAATCAAACAATTATGGTTCACTTTTTCAAATCCCAATTGCACTACAAATGCACTTGTGCATTGTGCACACAAGTAGTGGGTGTGTGCACCTTGACTATCTAAAAAAAACTTGTACGGCTAAAGTGCCAAGTTGTACATGGAGAAGAATTGAAATAAATTTTATTTTGGTTTAAATTGAATGTCAAAATTGGACATAACTATACCTACTTAAAACCATAATTCAACTACACTGAAACCCTCCTTATAGGAAAAGACCATTTTCTCAATATCCTAAAATTTCACAAGCTAAATTAAGAGAAAATAGAGCTACACACTTTTGCATGCCATACCTAACTATAGTATTTATCAAATTAAATGTATAGTAAATTATTTACAAAATGTTATTATAAAACCTTACCTAACAAACATGTTTCCTTAGCTTTCCACCTTTGTATGTAAAGTTGTCCATCGTTCTTCCAAATTTTATATTTCCTTCCTTGGGAAACCGTAATATTTCTGAATCTATTTTCCCTCCTCCTTTGCCTCCTAAATATTGCAAGTTACAACCCTTAATTGCACAAAGAATAATTTCACAAAGGATGACAAAATGGAATTATTCTTTACAAAATTGACATAGGACAAACTATACAACGTTCTTTCCAAAATCCATAACAAAATGTTATGTATTATTCACAACATTCTATTGTATTTTAACTACTTTAAGAAAATGTATTTTGATTTAACTGTGTTGTAATTGAATCTACTAAAAAGAGAATTCCACTCTAAAACAAATTAAATATCATAAATGGATAGTAAATTGTCGACTAAAAGTTGTTTGTAAAACTTTACCTAACAGACTTTTTCTAGGATTTCCACCTGAAAGTAAAGTTAACCAACATT
>ML805533.1:187667-209516 GCA_009831015.1 Picea engelmannii
ACCTCTTAGTGCCTGATAGAGTAAACTTCCAGGTTATTTTAACTATTGTGATTATAATTAGTTGCATGAAAGTTCAACTATTATTATTATGCTTTATGATTCTCATGGTTTTCTAGGAATGTAGAGTCGCCAGGTGGTTCCCTAAGCTTTTCAATGGGAGAAAAATAATGGTTCACTTCATTGTTGTTTGTTTGACATCAAGTTGGCCCTGAACGCATGACCTAGCAGATCCCACATGTCTTTGTGCACCCATATCAAGCATATTTATAACTTGCAAGCATGCTCGCCACCCTCAATAATGTCAACTTTCCAGTCCCACTCTGCGCTATTACTCTCACCATCATTCCCTTCCATATGTTGACCAACGAGCTTGTCCCTTCCTCCATCTGCCTCTGAAGATCACCATTTCCTGCAATCTCATCGATTGATAGAAATAGCTACTCATCTCCAAAATCTTTGCAGCCCAAAACCCGATGATCAAAGTGATGGTAAATAAAATGAAAATAATGTATATATCTCAAAACAGGGCAGCATGACAGCGAAGAGTTAGATCTCTAAGAACCCAGTTGCAACTAAAAGACAAAAATTAGGCTACAATCAGTTTAAACTTTAAATTATGATCATGTTACCTTTGGACATATCAACAACTAACTCAGAATACAGATATCAGTCGACATATAAGCAATGAAAAACGAATGTTAGTATGAGTAATATATAATATTTGTGTATATGGTTTTTTTGCAATGGGGACTTGGCTAGTGTCCAATTGCTCCGGAAGAAGATAAATAAAGAATAAAAATGAAAGCTATTTGACATATGACTCGATGTACGTTGTCAACTATAATTTGAGCATCCATTGCCCCTTTAGAATAATTCAGCTGCAAACCTTTTAATGATTACTTTAAGAGAAGGAATATTGCCCAATTCTATGTACTCTGTTATGATGTCTTAAACCTTATGTTTTGTACATATTTGCTTTGTCAGTAATGAAGGATGTTTGTGTACATCTCTGAGAAATGCTATGCATCAAGAGGAACATCCGTAGATTAACATGTGAATGACTAACAAAAATGATATAAGGAAAATTTGCATACTTCTTTTATCAACAATAGAATATCATGTCTCAAATATAGAGAACATAAGGTGATGTATCTGAGGATCATCAAAATATATTAGGGATGTCATTTTTTCTTTATTCTTTTTGGGATAAGTCATGCCTATAGAAAGGACATTTGGAGATAGCATCCAATGTCAGGGTTGCTTTTATGGAATTTCATTGGAAGAAACAAAAGTTGTACAAGACATTATCTATTTAAAATTACTCATATTTCAAGATTTATAGCCTATAAATTTATATCCATATTTACTATTACCAATCATTGAAAACATTTGAATGGATGATTTCATTACTCAAAACATGATATGTGAAATGGTAAACTCTATTGCATATGCCAATCCTTACCTTGGTCATCATATATCTGATTTTACAGTTTGGATATAAGCAAAGGCTGCAAGAGTCTGGTTTTAGGGCAGAAGCCTGTATTTTTCTAGTTTGCAATACACCTGGGATGAAATCTGAATGATTTTTTCTAGAAAACATGAAAACATGTGATGAATAATATAAGAAAGTGACCTCAAAAATATTTAACTCACATAGTCTCAATAAAAAACAGTATGAATCTGTCAATGTAAGTACTATTATGATGAAACTATCCAAATGCTATCGATTATTCAAAACATCCATATTAGTATTTAGATGTTTGTTTGCAGATTTCATTGAATTGAAATTCACAAATCAAATTGATCATTAAAGATGTTGCCTAGATGCCCATCTCATTACATGAGGAACCAAATGGATAATTATGTCCCAACAAAATTTCAACTTGACAGACTGCCTGGACTACACCCTCTACCTAGCATGGTCCCTCTTCATGCCAAGGATTACATTTTACTTGTAAAAAAGACACATTGGAACAAAATGAACACTTTTTAAAATAGAATCCACATTAAACTTATTTTACTACGAAAATTTTGGAAGAAACAAGCAATGATAAATTCAAACACAAGAAATATATTGCCTGCAATTCCAAAAGTTTAAGATGGAGATGTTATAATCAGAAGATCAGAAGCAAAAAATCTAATATTAAAATCTGAAAGAGCCACAACAATACCTTCTTTACATACACATATCAGTGGTCAACAGACAACTATCAAAGCATTATTTGTAATCAATTATTACAAAACAATACCTTCATGGTATATTTTTTTCTTCACTCGCTTTATTATTGAAATTCCCTTTGTTGACTTGAAGGTATCTGGGACTGTTTTGTTGGACATGACTGTAGATTTCTATGCCTAAAGGTAAAACTTGATTTTATTGGGTGATTGTTTGCAGACTATGTGCCATCTCTTGAGAACGGGAAGGCCTTTGTAAAAGTAGTTATGTAACATAGATCATTTCATTCCATGGACAGGTATTCCTTGCCTTTCCTTGGGTGACTTCAATAAATGTAATCAACTGTAAAACATATTTCAACATGATAACTATTATGAAAAAACTATTAAGTTTATGCTCTCTTCTGTTTTTCTTGAATGCATCCATTCTCTTGTGAGTTAAATTGGTTTGATCTTTTCATTTGACATTCTGGGGCTCCATTTTAGCAACTTAGACATTCAAATTTCTTAAGCATGAAGATTTCCATGTCTAGTAGACTTTCCTTTGACAAAACTACAAATTCAAAGGCCATTCACACATTTCTTGATGGATTGGACCCGAAATAGCCAATTCTTGAGAAGATGAACAGGAAAATGCCCTCTCAAAGACCTAGGTCCTCCTTCTTTAAGAGGCATAAATATGAGGCCATCTCAATGAGATCCTACAGACCATTCTCGTACAGGGAAATCTTGAACTCATGCATGCTATATTTAAACAACATGTAGATAAGAAAGATAGATACAATTTCCTACAGGGGTTGGTTGGAAGAGACTGGGCTAAGAGATTTTGGCAAGAACTACTTACAAATGAAACTGCTAACAAACACACCGTGAAAACAAAATACCAAATACAACCAAGCCCATCTGGGTATACAAGCCTAACAGGCAAATCATTACCTTTCAATGATAGTTAGTTGACCAAGGAGAACTAAGCCTTCCAAGGCTCTGTACATGTTGGATAAAACTACTGGAAAAATTGTCCTCCAATAAATGTATCAGTCACATTAACATCCCCTTGAACAAATTCCTCAATCCCACCACCATCACCGTGCAATTCATCAGCTATCAGGTCTGAAACCGTCCGGAACGAATTCCTCAATCCTGCCACCATCATCGCACAGTTCATCAGCTACCAGGTCTAAAAACTATCCGGAAAAGCCAAGGGGATTCTCAACCTCTCTATGAAATTGGCCGAGAAGGCAGAGGTCAAGCAGCAACAACAGTCGCAGGCAGTCGCAGGGTCATATGGTGCAGTCGGTTTGATGATGGCAGTGACTTTGGTAGCGACTTGTCATGTTGGGATGTTGCATCCGCAGTTGGATCTCTTCTTCCATTCTTTTGTAGTGGAGTCTGCATAGAATACTATTAAGATAAAACAACATACAAAAAAATTGGGGTCGATGTAAATTGCATCTCTCATGCGTTGAAACAGATTTTGTCGACCTCAAACTATATTTCATAGTTGTTAGACTCAAACTATATTCCATAGCTAGCGATGCTTTTTCCATGGATTATGTATTGCTATGGTTTCATAGTTATGAGAGTAGGTTTTGATGTGTGAGAGATATAGTTGTTCTCTCCCTTTTATTTTCCTCTTCTAAACTATGTTTCTGGCTCTATAGTTTCTCGCCTTTCTGTGGTCATTCCAACCGACCATCATTCGGTTGCATACTTAGATAGTTTTATGGATGCGGCTTCACGGATAGGTTCTATCGAACTATGATAGGTCGTGTTCAGTGTATACATCTTGCACCTAGAACTTTCATGCTCTAGAATTCGACCCGACACTCCTCGAACTCACAAGCATGCCTCTGCCTACAATGAATTTGTCTATTCTACCTAGTTTTCCATACTTAATCGGGTTTTCAAAGTTTGGCGGGTTGATGCCTTTCCAAGTTTAGAAAATTTAAAACCATCCCCGCTACCTTATATCGTTCCCAATAGACATTAATTATGCTTTCAAAAGTCACAACCGACTAGACAGGTTCGAAAAGATTGGATTTAATAAGCAAAAATATCGAGGAAATCTCTCATTAAAATGAATAGATGGGCAAATATTATGGGATCTGGTAATTTATTTTTCCTACATTTTGAATTTGAAAAAAGAAAAAAAATTCGCTCTTTTAGTTTTCTTAAAGGTTTCAGCATAGTCCACAAACATGTCACCCACAGAGGCCTTGACATCATATCCCTCTTTAATATTGTGCATATCTTAGATGCCATATTTGAGAATCTGCTCGGATATGGGAATGTTAATACGTGCTATTAGTCACTATTCAGCATACATATTCAAAAAGATTGGCATTAATAAGCGAAAATATCGAGAACATCTGTCATTAGAATGAATTAACACAAAATCTACGGAAGATCATCTAGCGTTACTTTTAAATACTTATTTTCATTTCTCTCTATCATCAAAGAGTTGCGCTTTAGGGTGCCTTCGTTCTAAATTTCCTGGTCATGGACATGTAAGACAACTTAGAAACGTGATTGAGGCCTAGATGAAAGAAGAGAGACTGGTTTTATGTGACGTGTGCTTTGAGTAAAAAAAAACTCTGTTATCCAACAGAAACTTAGAGAGGGGGAAAAAAGAAGAACAAGTATCTTCTGGTTGGTGTTCTCCCTGTGTTCGATGCCTTGGTTGGTTCAAAAGTTTGCTTGAAGATTTGTTTGTTGAACTTCTTTGTTTTCTTACTGGGAGTTGTAATGGATTTTCAGGTCATGTGCAAAATAGTTCTACGTTGAAGTATATAGTTTCTTCCAACAACACAGATTTTTAAAGTGTATTGAATTCTACAGATCCCACAAGAAATTGTCTTCCTCGGGGGCGGCACATTTACCGTGGCTTGAAAAATGGCCTGTGATGTTCGTAAATGACGCAAAATATTGCTCCATTTGCGAATGTAACCAGAGGCGGGTAACAGAAATTGTATGGGTGGATAAAATGACATATTATCACTACAAAAGTTTATATTTCAAATTTGTTGAGCTACTTGTGGGTGTGGTAACCAACTTGACAGAAATCCATGTTCTTTGTCAAAGTTTGTTCGGTTTCCTCTGGATGTAGTTATAGACTCCACATATTTGGCATCACCTTCGAACATTCCAGACCTTTCTGTGGGCCGCCATATTTGCCACCGTTATGAGGAAAGATATATTCTGATGCGATCTGCAACATTTGATACACTTTCCAGACCTATGTTGATGCGTTCTGCAGCATTTGATACACTTTCCAGACCTATGCTGCCCAAAGAAGTGATGTACCTCAACTGATTAACATTTTCCAGCTAGGTTGGACATTTTTTCCAATTTACTGTAATAAAGAAAAGAAGTTCAACATACAAATCATCAGGCAACCTTTTCAACCAAACAGATGATTGAATACATGGAAAATAGAAGTCACAACATACTTGAATATTTTTCCCGTCCCATAGCTATTGTGACATAAAACGACTCTGTCCACTTTGAAATCAGCCTGAATCTCATTTCTAAGTTGTCTCGGATGTCAAGGGTCAGGAACATTGCAAGGAAATCACCTTAAACCCCAAGTTTTCGATGGCAAAGGGAAATTAATACTTGACAAATAATAGAATGTTGAATAACCAGCCATTTCAAGCAGGCCATATCTAGAAGAGACAAGCTATTCAAAAAACTGGGATAGATGTAGTTGGTAGCAGCAAATAAGTACAAGACCCGAAATTGATATTCAACTCATTTTTTTCGAATAAAGGGTTTGCACGTCAAGAAAATTGTGAACAAGATTCATCAATCTACATATTGTTTATTGGTTGGTGGAAGGTGAAATTGCAATCGTTGTGGAAAATAGTCTCAATTGTATTTTGTAACCCATCTTATTTGAATATAGAATAATTCCAGTTTATTTTTTAATAGTATTTTCCAATGTCTGGTATTTGTTTTAATTTTATTTTGGAGGACTCGTCTTGCTTCCATTCTTCGGGTCCCATAAATAGAATGAATTAATGAGTTACAAGAAGCCAGCTCAAGTGTTGACGCAATGTTCTTGTTCAGTATCTTGCATATATTGTAGCTTCTTCTATTTTATCATATATGTGCATATATATTAATATCAGTACTATTGGAATAAATACAAAAACTTCTTCTTCGACAAAGCTTAGGCAATTATGTTTGGGTTTGCGGTATTAAACAACTATGTTCCATGTTTCGTCATATACATATTGTAGCCAAAGAGCTTCAGTGATATGCAATTTATGCTTTAACTACTAATAACTCACCAGGTGTTTGAAAAGCTTGACATTAATAAAGGAATGGTTGAAGTTGTCTTCATTACCTAAATCACACCAAATTTTGATTACATTTAATTTAATTTAGATATTAATGTTTATGGAGAGTCGGTGTTTTCTCATGTCATTGCAAGGAGTACAAAATGAATAGATGATAAGGAGTTTATCTCATTGAAACCATAATGCAAATTCATGTTTCTTGTTGCATTATATACATCTTGCAGTCAAAATTTTCGTGGTTTCAACGAAATTTGCAAACCGAAGAGCATCCTGCAAATTGGGAGATCATTTGCATTTGAAATAGAAACAATCCATTAATATATATTAGTATGAATACTATTCAGATAAATATGAAAACTTTCTCCATTAATACATATTAGTATGAATACTATTGAAATAGATATCAAGCGTTTCTCTTGGCCAATACTTAGCCAGTGATTTGGCCAGTAGGCCCCGGGTTCGCGGTACCCATTACCTATGTCTCATGTTCTTCCATATACATCTTGCAGCCAAAGAACTTTGGTGATCTGCAGTTTATGATTTTACTAGTGAGAACCCAGTAGGGGTTCGAAAACATTGCCATTAATAAACAAACAAAAAAAAGTTTTTCGACTGCCAGATACTTATCCCTTTTCCCCTTTTCCTTTTCTCGTCCGTTATGGCTTTCTGGTTTTATACTTAGTTGTATTTCTATGATGGGAAGTTGTAGGGTTCGCGGGCTAACATATATTCATCTCCATCTGTATCTTCACATGATGAATCCGACCGACCGTTGTTCCTTTCCATACCTAGTTAATTTTATGTCTGCGGTTGACGAGTTAACGCATACGAACTGGCCTTTTCTTCTTCCTTCCCGTTATCTCTTTCTGGATATATACTTAGTCACCTTTCTATGGTATCCAATTCCAAAGTTGGCAGGCTGACATGTATTCATCTCCATCTATATCCTCACATGACGGATCTAGCCAACCGTTGTTCCTTTCCATACTTAGACAATTTTATGGCTGCCATTGTGGCATCCGCGCTCATGAACTCGGTTGTTTATCGTTTCATTATATACATCTTGCACTCAAAACATTTGTGATCTACAATTCCACCGCAAGTTCCTCATATACATTAACTTCATTCAAAGTATCTGTTGCAACCTTCCATCCCCAACAACTTTGTGTCCTTCCTGATATACATCAACTATGCTCTTACTAGTGACAATTGGACACAGTGGTACGAAAGATGCTTCCATGATCTACAATTTATGCCTTAACTAGTGAGAACTCATCAGGGGTTCGAAAGCATTTGCATTACTAAGCAAACACTAGATGTTCTTCTGCGAGATACTTAGTCCTTTTTCCCTTGTCTTGTTCCCGTGTATTATCGCTTTCTAGTTATATACTCAACTGCCTTTCTATGATCACAGGTTCCAACGTTGGCCTGGTGAATTGGACCACCCGTTGTTCCTTTTCATACTTAGTGAATTTTATGCCCGAGGTTGTCGGGTTGGCACTTTCAAACTGTGCTTCTTGTTGTTCCGTGATATACATCTTCCACTCAAAATTTCCATGATCTACAATTCCATTGCAGACTCCTTCGTCCTTTTTCCATTTTTTTCTTCCCATATATTATGGGACTATAAAATATGGACGTGATATTTTATAGACCATGTACGGATTGAGCATTCCATACCTAGCCACTTTTTGGATCGCGGGTTCTCAGGCAGGTGGGCTCAAAATCGGGCCTCCCTTGTTCTATGCCCTACAAATAGCACCCAGAATTTCGTGATATACAAATTGACAAGTGGACCTGTAGACTGGCTGACTCAACATTACACTTCTATTGTTCTGTGTCCTCCAAACAGTGCTCGCAGTTCCGCGATATAGAAATTGACACATAGACTCCAGGGTTGGTGGGGTGAAGATTGCCATTATTTACGAATGTTAATCCCCATAAACTATCTAATAGTATCTAAACCCACTATTTTCAATACTAAATTAGTTCTTAGTAGTGACAACTACACACAGGTATCAGACCCTCCGCAATATACAAATTGACTACCGGATTCTAACATCGCTCGCTCTTCCGTGTTATAGATTATGCATTCAAATGTTCGGAGCGATACAATTTGAATGTCGAGGCCTCGCATCTTCTGCAGAGACCTTGTCATCCTGTTTTGGATCCTCCTGTTGCTGGGTTCACGAAATGTCCAACTCTTGGATACTGTTTAGAGTTGGCACCAAGCTTCATTCTACCACGGTTCACAAATGTTTCAAAGTATCCCCAGTAACTTCCTCTCATTCCTAATATGGATTGGTTGTGTTCTTACTAGTGACAAATGAACATAATGGTATGAAACAGTTGGCATCTGGCCCTCCGCAATATACAAATTGGCTAACAGGCTCACATCTTCTACTCAAAATTCCTGTGATCTACAATTCCACCATGGACTCCTTAGTCCTTTTTCCCTTTTCTTCTTCCCATGTATTATGTCTTTCTAGTTATATACTTAGTTTCCTTTCTATGGTCATGAGTTCCAGCATTGGCAGGCTGACATATATTTATATCCATCTATATAATCACACGACGAAGCCGACCAACTGTTGTTGCTTCCCATACTTAGCCAATTTTATGGCCGCGGTTGTCGGGTTGGTGCTTTCCAACTCTTCTTATTCTTGTTCCGTGATGTACATCTTTCACTCAAAACTTCCATGATCTACAATTCCACCACGGACTCCTCGAACTCGCAAGCTTCACTTACCATAGTTCATGAATGTTTCAAAGTATCTGTCGTTGTCTTCCATCCCCACTAACTTCTTGTCCTTCCTAATATACATTGGTTATGCTCTTACTAGTGAATCTTACTAGTGACAAATGCACACATTGATACGAAAAAGTTCGCATCCACCCCTCCACAATATAGAAATTGACTACCGGGTTCCAACATCGTCCCCTCTTCCGTGTTACAGATTATGCATTCAAATGTTTCGAACGATACAATTTCACCGTCGGGGCCTCACGTCTTATGGGGAAACCTTGTGAGCCTATTTTGGATCCTCATGTTCATGGGTTCACGAAATCTCCAATTCTTAGTCACTATTTCAGGTTGGCGCATTCGAACTCTTCTACTTCTTGTTCCGTGATATACATATCGCACTCAAAATTTTCGTGATTTACAATTCCACAGTGGACTCGTTGGTCCTTTTCCCCTTTTCTTCTTCCCATGTATTATCGCTTTGTGGTTATATACTTAGTCGCCTTTCTATGATTGTGGGTTCCAGCGTTGGTGAGTTCACATATATTTATCTCCATTTATATAATCACACGATGAATCTGACCGACCGCTATTGCTTTCCATACTTAGCCAATTTTATGGTCACGGTTGTCGGGTTTGCAGTTTCAAACTCTGCTTCTTCTTGTTCTATGATGTACATCTTGCACTCAAAACATTCGTGATCTACAATTCCACCATAGACTCCTCAAAATTGCAAGCTTCACTCTACCACGATTCACAAATGTTTCAAAGTATTTGTTGCTACCTTCCGTCCCTACTAAATTCTTGTCCTTCCTAATATACATTGGTTATGCTCTTACTAGTGACTCTTACTAGTGACAACTGCACGCACTGATACAAAACAATTTGCATCCAGTCGTCCGCAATATAAAAATTGACTACCGGGTTCCGCCATCGTCATCTCATCCATGTTACGGATTATGAATTCAAATGTTCCGAACGATACAATTTGACCATCGGGGTCTCACGTCTTCTGGGAGACCTTGTCAGCCTATTTTGGATCCTCATGTTTACGGGTTCACAAAATCTCCAATTCTTAGTCACTATTTCAGGTTGATGCATTCGAACTATGTTGCTTCTTGTTCCGTGATATACATATTACACTCATAATTTCTGTGATTTAGAATTCTACCGCAGACTCCTTAGTCCTTTTTCCCTTTCATTCTTCCCATGTATTATCGCTTTGTGGTTATATACCTAGTCACTTTTCTATGATCGCGGGATCCAACGTTGGCAGGCTAACATATCTTCATCTCCATCTATATTCTCGCATGACGAGTCCAACCGACCGATGTTCCATTTCATACTTAGCCAATTTTATGGCCGTGGTTGCCGGGTTGGCACTTTCAAACTCCGTTGCTTCTTGTTTCATGATATACATATTGCACTCAAAAAAATTGTGATTTACAATTCGACCGTGTTTTCCCTTTTCTTCCTCCCATGTATTATCACCTTCTGGTTATATACTTAGTCTCTTTTCTATGATTGTGGGTTCCAGCCTTGGCGGGCTGACATATCTTCATCTCTATCTATATCCTCAGATGATGAATCCGACCGACCATTGTTCCTTTCTGTAATGGCTCTAAATTAATTTAAGCAACCATTGAATTACAACACTACAGTAAAATTTAAAAAATTACTTAATCTAGCACATTCGCAATCTAATATTTCAGGTAATAAAATTTAATAACAAAATTTTATACAAACAATGCATGAATTTTAAAGAAGTACCTTAACTCTGATGTTATCCGCAGCTTGCTTCCTTAGCTTGATTCCTTAGCTTGCTTCCTTAGCTTTCTTCTTTAGGACACCACCCAAAACCAACCTCCCTGCCGACTAGTTAGCTTCTAGCCCTAGGATATCAACGGATATCCTAGCCCTCCGAGCCCAAAACCTCCAGCAACCCCCCGGTGCACTGTAAATTCCTCCCTCTGTCCACTACTCCAAGATCTCCCAAAATCCCTTCTCCCCTCTCGTAGAATGAATCCCCTCTCAACTCCATTTCCCCCCCTTATTCCTCCTTCACCGCCTTCCCTACATTAACTCCCCCGCCTAATACCTTATCCCATTCTTAAAGACCTTATCTCATTATCAAATGCCTTATCCCATTATTAAATGCCTTATCCCATTCATTAATACGTTTCCATTTTCGGGAACGTAACTTAAATTAGTATTATATTTTATTATTAACCATTAATTTAATACTTTATTAATTAATTAATTAATTAATAATTAATCAATCATTAACCATCATGAACACTATTTAATAATATCCAATTAGAAATATTATTTTAAGATATAAATACAGTTTAGCTAATCTTTTAGGATTACATTAATAAATTAATTATAATTAATAATCAAGGGTCGTTACACTTTCCATACTTAGCCAATTTTATGGCAGTGGTTGTCGGGTTGGTTCTTTCGAACTCTAATGCTTCTTGTTTCATACTATACATCATGCACTGAAAACTACCATGATCTACAACTCCACCACGTAATCATAGAACTCGCAAGCTTCACTCTACCATGGATCACAAATGTTTCAAAGTATTTCCTTCTTCCTTCCATCCCCACTAACTTCTTGTCCTTCCTGATATACATTATTTATTCTCTTACTAGTGATATACAAATTTCCCTCTAGACTGTCCTACCATACCCTCTTTGTTGTTACATGTATTGCACTCAAAAAGTTCTAAGACATACAATTTGACCCTTGCGCCCTCACCTCCAACGATTGTACATTGTAACCCTATTTTGAAGTTGCTTTTCCATGTACCTGTGACCTTCGTACTTTCTTACTATGAAATTAGAAACCTTTCATGCTAACATCTCACCATGCAGGAACCGTCAACATCGTCATTAATGAGAGAAACGCTCGAGGAGATCTCCCATTATTACTCATTAATAATGGGAGAGTTATTTTGTCCCTTTCGATTGTTCATCTCAAACATGCATCGTCGTGTTGGCCCACTCAAGAAATCTACAATGCTTAATCGCCCATTGATGTATCTGCCATGTTTTCATTTCTATGTATGAAATTACTAGTGTTTAATGTTAACAACACATCATGCAACAGTTGTCCAAATTGTCATTAATAAACGAAAGTCTTGAGGACATCTCCCATTCACACACATTGGACCAAAAGTTCCGCAGGGTTATATTATGCCTTCAAAATTTTCATTTCATTCATCATCTAGAGAAAACAAACGTTCTTGTAGACTTATGGCAACAGGTCGACATCAATTTTGTGGAGATACAATAAATATCTTTCGATATCATGACTAGAAATTCCAGTGGTCCAGGGCATAATTTTACTATTCATCCCATTCCGCCTAAAATGAATCAATTTGGACCTCTGGAATAGCTCGTGTAGGTTGCGTCCCTGAGGTTTTTGACTGTAAGGAGGTGGTCTCTTGGTGCACCAAAAAATATATTCCAGGCAAAAGAATTATTCCACTGTGCGACCATTCTCTTGTTTCTTTGTCACCTCAGGTCTTCTGCAAGATGTTAAAATTTCCCAAGACAACATTGACGTTCAAAGAATGAGACTACAAGTAGTTTCTATAAAAAAATGATGACGGGTTGGACATCTTAGCCGACTTCCTCGAAGACCCAACAACAGTTCCTGAAGATATCACAAGGTTGCAGGTAAGTTCCTTTAGAAATCCATTCCGGAAAATTGTTTGGTTGTTTACAAGAATAACGAGACATGCATCCATGGCAAGCATTTCCCATATAATTATTTATATTTTGTATTTCACAGTGAAGGAACAATACAGTTTCAATTAGGGGAAGCTAATTTCCATTGAGATCTATTCCCATTTGTCATGATTTAAAGAATCGAATAAATTTTATATGTCATACTACTTGATTTTCACAATAGTGCATTGTTGTTCGTTTCCAAAAATTTCTCTTTCCAATAAAATAAACTGTAGATTCGACCCAGTAACATTCTGGTATGAGGCCCTGTGGAGGCACAAGGCTTCCCATTGTTTTTATGAAGTTTTTAATGTCTTTGTCTCAGTTTTCAAAGATTTATTGTTAGGCAAGGATGCTCCACGGATGTCTAGCCAGGAAACCAAGTTTTTAAACAAGAAGGGCACACTTGAAGAAAAATAAAATCACAGTGTCATCATGGTCTTTGGATCTAAGGAAAATCCTACTTTCCTTCCATGCCACATCATGGAAAAGATGTTTGTTGCAGAAATAGCAAGGCAATACAACCACTGGTTGCATTTTTCTATGACAAGAAAAAAAAACAATTTGTTCCTTTGCCCTGGAAAGTCGGAGACTTCGTGTGCAAAAACTTCAAAAAGATTGATGAGTTTGCTCTCCATTTCAAGAAATTGAACCTAATGTATGCTGAAAGGCTAAAAGGGTTAGAACCTAATGGGATTTTTTGAGAACATTTACTGGCAGTTGGCTTCAACAACTCTTTTATCCATAGACACCTGACCGAAGACAGGGACAGTGACGACAACAATCCTGCTTGTGCCAATTGCGATGCAGAGACATTGAAAAGCATGACTGAATTGTACAGAAAATAGGGAAAAGTATCTGGTAAGAAGAGTACCCAGTCCCCCGCCAGCACTCCCAAGAGCACTACATCATAGAGCGTCACTTCGACAGCCCACCCCAATAAGAAAGAAACCCAGAAATCTTCGAACAGAGGAGGAGATAAGAAACCCCCTCACACAAAAATTGATAGTTCTCACAAAATTCCACTGACGAAGAAGAGAAAAAAAAATGCAGGGCATGCAGAGGAACCCGAAATTGAAAGTGGACAGCTACAACTTGAAATTGAAACTGAGCACATGCAAAAAATATGGTCATCCGCAATGGAAATAACTGAGACCAAAATTTTTGATGAAGATGAATCCTCTGTATTCCAAAGCATTGTTTTTGACAGCCAATCTAAATGAATGGTCATTGAAAAGAGAGATGTAACAAACAGGAAAGGAAAATCTTGCACAGAGATTAACTTTAGGAAAATGCGGTTGTCCCAAATCTTCTCATTTCACCAAGTAATCGGTGAAATTCTAAAGGATTCCATTGGAGGAATTGAGACAGAAAATGATAGACTGAAAGACCGCCTCAACGAATTTCAGCAGGCTTTCATTGCAACCCCAGAATTTTCCAGTCCTTTAGCAAAAATCGTACCTGCTACCACTGTAGCCAAAATGAAAGTATCTTCTACCCTCCTTGCATGCTCTAGATCCCTTATAGAGAATAACATCAACAAAATAATGCAACTAGTTACTGAAGCTTGGGAAACATCGCAAAATTTAGTTTCCTTCAGAAAGAAGGGAAATGATTTCCTAGAACATTTGAAGGGGAATTTAAAAAATGATCAATGTTTCTGTGAAGAGATGTTGACCCATTTTGCAAACTATGTCGTCAACACATCGGAACTGAAAAGAAGACAAGAGAAACTCCCCTCCCCAAAGTGGACCAAAAAAATAAAAGCATTCTGGCAAAAGAAAGTTAACAACTTGTAGCTCATTGTCAAACAATGTAAACAAGCCATATCAGAAAAGGAAGATTTATTCAGAAGCATGATCCAAATAGACTTAGCTAGAAGTACCAACAAGGTTCAAGACCCAATCTTAATTCTCAAATCCTTGTCAATAACCAAAGAAACCTTCCATGAACAAGTTGATATTTTAAAGGGTTTGTCTTTCGAAAATTTTTACAGCATAGTTGAACATCATCTAGATGAGCATGAGCGTTGGGTACTGGACTATGCGGCACACAATGAAGAAATTGAACAAAGTCTACATAGTATTTCAATGGATCTAAGGAAATTAGAAAATGACCTTTACAACATAGAAATCCAGGATGAAATCAACATGGCCCCCATGAAAATCTACATCGAAGAATGGTTCCAATAGAGAATGGACAACCTCGTCCAGGAAGGGCAACAACCGGTCGACAAGACTCCACTAACCATCGACGATAGCAACAAAAACACATCGGCTTCATAGTAAGTCTATACTGGTATCTTGTTTTCTTTATCAATCCAGTTTAAGTCTATACTGTCATCTTGCTTTCTTTATCAATCCATTTATCACCTCTTTAAATAGAAAACTGTAACCAAAGACTCATAACTTCCAATTTCTTCTTTTCAGGTCTTCCTCTCTACCGTCGCACACTTCTTCTTTCCACATTCCTAATTCTTGTACTTATTTATTTTTATGGTCGACGGGAGCCCCAATCCCAGTCTATATGACAAACACATTTAAATTTCCAGAAAGATGTAACACAAATTATTAATTTTTGATAAATTTCAAAGAAAACTGATTCGGGAATGCCTTTATTGTATACTGAATTTTGGGTGTCCAGGAACCTTTCTTGTTTATTCCAAAGAAAACTAATTCAGGACTGCTACATTTTTTGTGTCCTATTGTATGCTAAATTTTTTGTCTTCCAGGACGTTGTTACTATTCTATTGTATGCTAACTTTTTAGGTCTCCGAGAACCTATAGTTTGATAAATTTCAATTTTTCTTGTGTCTAGAAGCCTTTGTTTTAAAGCAAGCTAATTTATGGAATAAGGGATCTGTGCATGCTCTATAAAATAAGCCTTTGTTTTAAAGAAAACTAATTCGGGAATGCTAATTTTTTTGTGTTTTATCTCCACGAACCTATGTAACAGACGTTATTACTATTCTATTGTATGCTTTTAAATGATGTAATTTCCAGAGATATGTAACAGACATTATTAATTTTGAAAAAATTCTATAGGCCACAAGTCTTCTTGTCAATTTGTATATCGCATAACTCTCGGTGCTATTTCTAGGGCACAGAACAACAGAGGCCCAATTTTGAGCGCGCTAGCCCGAGAACCCATGATCCAAAAACTAGTTAAGTATGGAATAAGGGCTTTGTGCATGATCTATAAAATAATCCTTTGTTTTAAAGAAAATTAATTCGGGAATGTTAATTTTTTTGTGTTTTTCTCCATGAACCTATGTAACATACGTTATTACTATTCTATTGTATGCTTTCAAATGATGTAATTTCCAGAGATATGTAATAGACATTATTAATTTGTGATAAATTTCTATAGTCCGCTTGTCAATTTGTATATCGCAGAACTCTCGGTGTTATTTTTAGGGCACGGAACAACAAAGGCCCAATTTTGAGCCCACCAGCCCGAGAACCCGTGATCCAAAAACTGGCTATGTATGGAATGAGGGCTTCATGCATGTACATATTTCGTATGTATAAAACTAAATATCTACTTTTTAAAATTACATATTTCATATGTATAATAGACGTTACTACTATTTTTTTGTGTCTCTCCACGAACATATGTAAAGAAAAATAATTCGGGAATGCTAAAAAAATTTGTGTCCAAGAACCTTTTGTTCTGCATGGAAACCACATGTATTTCAACTTGCTACCCACGTGTCTATACTCGGTCGCATTTATTCCCATTCCAACCTGGCAGGGACTACGCTGTCATGCAACACTTCTTTAATTCAAAAAAAAGTTTATATTAAATTTTTGAAAAGAAATAAGAAGAAGATACATATCTTGTGCTCTATTTCCTCAAAAATCTAAATCTAACATTGTAAAAATTAAAATATCATGTTAAGCAATTGACTGAAAAAGTTAAAAATAAATAAATAAATAGTTAATGGGCCAATTAAAAAATAATAATAAATTCATCAACAAAATCTTCATCTTTTGATCTGCTAATTTTTATTGAACCCTTTCTGAAAGGACTTCTTCATTTGTTTCAACTTCAATGAGTAAAACCTTGTGCATAAGTTAAGTGTTTTAATAGTTTATATTAAATGTTTGAAAAGAAATAAGAAGATACATATATTGCCCTCTATTTCCTCAAAAATCTAACACAGTACAAATTAAAATATGATGTTAAGCAATTGACTTCAAAAGTAAAACATAAAAACAAAGAAAATAGTTAATGGGGCAATTTAAAAAAAAAATCATCTTTTGATCCAAAGAAAACATAAAAACAAAGAAAATAGTTAATTGGGGAATTTTAAAAAAAATCATAAATTCATCAACAAAGTCTTCATCTTTTGATCTGCTAACTTGTGTTGAACCCTTGCTTAAAGGACTTCTTCTTCATTTGTTTCAACTTCAATGAGTAAACCCTTGTGCATAAGTTAAGTGTTTTTAGAGAGCTTATCTATATGTTCATTTAGTTCTCTATAAACATGATTGAAAAAAACAAAAAAATTGTTCCTTACCTTTGTAACTATATCCACGATCAAGATAAGCATTAGACTTTTATTTTGTTCTTCCCATTTTCCTAATCTATAATAGGCTTAAAAAGTTTGGATTCCCCCACAATCTCTAATTTTAGGATTCCTCTTTTTATTGCAATTTTAAGAAGAAACCATAAAGCATAAGATCAGACTATGTTATTACTTCCTGGCACAACAGCATAACATATGTGGAAGAAATAAAATGAGCTTCATTCAAAGACATAATTTCCCCTTCTCCACATATACTTAGGGATCCTTGATAAGTACCATAAAAAATTCTCCACACCATATATTTATTCTATGTATGGAGTTTTTTTTCTTTAAGAGGGTTCCAAATAATTCGATAGGCATATCTAATTTGATGATATACTTTAATGAGAAGAATTTATTTATCTTGAATTGTCATCTCATTTCTTGGAAGCCATAATGCCTAAGCCACAATGCATGGTAATGCCTTATGTTCATAGATCAATTTGTCCTTACCATACTTTAAATCAAACTAATAAAGACCCCCCTTCTTTTTTTCCTTTACCCTCTACCAACTTGAGTGTCTCACTCCAAATTTCTCCTTTATACAAACAATGCAAAAATAAGAGGTATGTAGATTCACCACTATTTTTGCATAGAATGCACCTACCTAGACCTTGCTGAGACCTTTTCTTGCAATTGTCACATTAAGAATTTTATTTAATTGTGCCAACCAAAGAAAATTCCTGGTTCTAAAGGCACTTTTCAACTTCCATATTTATTTTCTCCAATTTTTTTTATGGCCAATTAGTGACAACAAAACCATTTAATCACCACAAACTCCCAAGTTCAAATTCATCTCATGGGTGTGTAAGGAAAATAGGTTCCAATGAAGATGAAAATGAATATCACTTCATCAAATGATTAAGAAATGAAAGATGTTGTAAAAATGAATGTCTTTCTAAAATACCCAATAGATCTTTAACTAATGGGTAGCACTTGATTAAAGTTGAGAGTGAGAATGAAAGAAGGGAATTTGTGCTCAATTCAATGGAATCAAATGTAGTTATAAATAAGAGTGACAATACAAAGAAAAGAAGTTTTCTTAAGATGAAATTTTATGGCATCAAGGTTTGTCAAAATGCAAGGTATAAATCTTTTTTTATACCAATAGACACCTTCTTTAATTACAAGAGGATTTTCCAAATGGTGATACAAATGATGTAAATGGAAATTGTGGGTTAGAAAAAACAAGGCCTAACACTTTAAGAATAATAGCTAGTTGTTTGACAAAATAGGGTATTCCACACATGATGAACACCTTCAGTAACCACTCACACAACCATATTAAAGATTAAGAAGTCAACATTTTTACATGGTTAAAACCCTCGAAGAAGAAAATAGTCCACATCCCCATCCAATGTGGCCACTTGAGGCAATATATTAATGAAAAAAAATAAAATTACAAGAGAGTTTCTCACAATCAATCATCAACAAACGATACTCTGTGCTATTTAAATAGAGATCATGGACCAATCAGGTGTGTTTCTCCCTCACAACTAACCAATAAAATGATCTAACTTAGAGGATTGCAGTGGGTACCCCCTATCAAAATTTTAGCAAGTACTTTATCACTACTAACTTGATTTTCTACTAACATAGGAAAACTATTATTTTCTAATGCAGTCTCAATCCTAACCCAACAAGCAACTATGAAAATATAAGGTCTTGTGCTTTTTCACTCTGTGTTAATTGGCCCTTGTTCGATAATCCAGGGGATCAATTTTTTCTCAAAATTCAAAGTGCTCGGAATCGCTTCAAATCGAATGGGTGTGTAGGCCTCGTCGTCATGAACCCAACGTAACTCATTCGGGTTCAAATGGACGTCAGATGAGTGAGATATCGCGTTCTGTTCAAATCGTCAAACACTCAAAAAAATGTGTTGACTGTACAGTCCATACGGATGCTGACGTGGCAGGGCCGTATGACACGCGACAGATGTTGAGTTGGTAGGGTCATGCGACATGTGGCAGGCGTTGGTTGGCAGTTGTGTGGACGAATCATTTCTTGACACATGGCATTGTGGCGTATGAATTGGTGACACATGGCCCAAACAAGGGCCGCCACATGTCACCTAGGTAATGGTTACAATTTATGTAGTTAGCAGGACTCGACCCAGCGACCTCCGGGCAGGGGAAGGGCTGCCCAACCGACGCACCCATCATTGTTTCTTATTATATATATGGTATTAAATTTATTTGAATTGCAATATGTTTTGATTTGGGCACGGTCCGGGCCAGGGCTAAGCCCCAGCGCCCGGTCATATATTGTATACCATATAACCACCACCACGCACGCGCATTCAAACCCCGCATGCTTGACACTTGGTGCTTTACCATGGTTTTAAACCTTGGCCCTTTCTATTGTGTGGGTGTAGTTGTATGGTAAGCCACATGCCTAATGGTTTGGCGGTTAGGGGCTAAGCACGCCCTAACTGTCCTACAATTCACACGGTTTTGCGGTTGAGCCCGATGCTAGGTTATAGCACGGAAATGAGCGTGGGTGCTAGGTTGGACACATAGAGGTGCAATTTGTCAATCCAGAGACAACAAGTTTGAAGGGGAACTTCTAGGAAGCCTATCTTCTTCAATTTTTGGCCAAATCAGGTGCTGAAAAAGCCCAGCTAGGGGTTTTTGGACGTTTTGAAGCCATTGGAGCCATCTATTTGTAATTTTGAGCATTGTAAAGCACATATTTTATCACTTTGAGAAAATAATATAAAAGATCCATTGGAAGTTGGACCAGGAGATGTAGCCCAAGAGAGGGGTGAACTCCTTTATCATTTGTTGTGTTATGTGTTTATTGTTCACTGTTATTTGTTGCTTATTATTTGCATCTTGAATGTGTAATTTTTTTATAAAAAATTGTGTTTTCAAAATTGATCCATTTGCATAAGAACACTTGAATTAAAACTTGCAAATATTTTCAAGAATACAAGCCTCTTTATGATATTCAGATCAAGTCAATATCAGAGCTTAGGTTTTTGAAGGATTGATTATTTGCAAGTGTTTTGTTTTCTGATGCTCACAAGGTTGAAACTCACAAGAAGAGAAGGTCAACTTGTAGAGCCAAGTTCTCATCCTTCAAGAAGAAAAATTATATCATCACCTCAAGCTTCAAGGAGGAATTCACCAAGTATGTCTCATGAAGAGAATCATGAAAATATTCCTACAGAAGATGAATATCTCAGAAAGGCTTTCATGGAAATGAGAGAAATGAAGAAAGTCTTGATGGAAGAAAGGAATACAAGGTTTCAAGGTGAAGGCTCCAACCCTTCAAAGCACAAGGTAGACAATGGTGATAAAACTCCAAATGGAAATGGAAGGAATGGTGCTTATCCACCACCCTCACCTCCATCTTCCTCTTCTTCTACCAGTTCACATCCTCTTCCAAATTCTCCAAAGGGACATGATAAAACTCCTCCACAAATTCCTTTGTTAAAGCTTGATATTAAATTCAAATTGCCAATGTATAATGTAGAGGTAAATGCTGAAAAATTAGATAATTGGATTCGTCGGATTGAGGTGTATTGTAGGATACAAAAAATTCAAGATGATGAAACTAAGATTCAGCTTGCTTCTTTACGATTGGATAGTGCAACACGCATTTGGTGGGAAGCCAAGACTCAATAGGACATGAAGAAACATGGTAAAAATTTAACCTCTTGGAATGATTTTATTGTTGCAATTTAAAAACAATTTTACCCATTGGCATATATGCAAAAATCCACTATGGATTGGCAAAATATTAGACAAGCTAAAGGGAAAAATGTGCAAAGATTTACTCAAGAATTTAGGAGAAGAGCTTTGGTTTTGGGAGTAGATGTGTCTTCTCAAGAAACTTTACTCAAATACATTGGAGCTTTACATAGTTACTTGAGACATACAATACTCATGTTTAACCCTTCAAATCTAGATGAAGTTTGTGTTCAGGCAACTCATTTGGAAGCCAAAGGAAGGAATGAAACTCATGAGGGTAACAAGAAGCCTTTCAGTCATGGAGACAAATGAAAGAGGAAGTTCAAGGGCAATGGCAAAAAGAATGTTGTTGTTAATAAAGAGGGAGAAAAATTTACATGCAAACATTGTTCCAAAGATGACCATGATGAAGACCATTGTTGGAAACTTCATCCTGAAAGAAGACCCAAAAAGTTTGGCAATAAAGAGAAGTCAAAGACTACTACAACCATACAACATGATTTAGGTTCTGATTCGGGTGATGAAACAAAGATTACATCCATGGGTTATCAAGGTAAGGGTTCTATTGCAAGTACTAGTTCTTCAAGTAATAGTAATCTCAATGAAACTCAACAAGAAAAAGAAAGA
>ML805533.1:215138-246464 GCA_009831015.1 Picea engelmannii
AGAGTGTGAGGCATGGAAAGGTAAGGTCTAGGTCTAGGTCATGGTCTAAGTCTAGGTCTAGGTCTAGGTCTAGGTCAAGGGAATTTCTTACCTTACAATGCCTTGCCTTGCAATGTAGCACTCTTGATAGTGTGTGAGAGAGGAAGACAAAGAGGGGAGGTAGAGAGTGAGTGTGTTAGAGTGCAGGAGGGAGAGAGAGGAAGACATAGAGGGGAGATAGAAATTGTGTGTTTGAGTCTGGGAGGGAGAGAGAGGAAGACAAAGAGGGGAGGTAGAGAGTGAGTGTGTTAAAGTGTGGGAGGGAGAGAGATATAGACAAAGAGGGGAGGTAGAGAGTGAGTGTGTTATAGTGTGGGAGGGAGAAAGAGGAAGGAATTGAGGGGGCATATAAAGTGTGTTTGTGAGAGTGTGAGGAGGAGAGAGAGGTAGAAAAAGAGGGGAGGTAGAGAGTGAGTGTGTTAGAGTGTGGGAGGGAGAGAGAGGAATACATATAGGGGGGATAGAAATTTTGTGTGTGAAAGTATGGGAGGGAGAGAGAGGAAGACTAATATGGGAGGTAGAGAGTGAGTGTGTTAGAGTGTGGGAAGTAGAGAGAGGAAGACATAGAGGGGGGATAGAAAGTGTGTGTGGAAGAGTGTGGGAGAGAGTGAGAGAAAGGCATAAAAGGGTAGTAGAGAGAGTGTGTGAGAGTGTGAGAGGGAGAGAGAGGTAGATAGAGAGGTGGGTAGAGAGAGAGTTAAATGTAGGAGAGAGAGGTAAATAAGGGTAGATGTAGGAGATATGCGTAGATGTAGGAGAGATAGAGGAGATATAGTGGGAGGGAGGGGAGAGAGAGAGAGAGAGTTCTTGAGAGTGTGAGAGGGAGAGAGAGAAATACAAATAGAAGGGGTAGAGAGAGTGTGTGAGAGGGAGGGAGAGGGAGACAGAGAGGGGAGTTAAAATGAGGGATAGTGAGAGGAAGGGAAGAGAAATAAAGAGGGAAGGAGGGGGGAGAGAGGAGGAGGAAAGGAGGGGGAAAGAGAGGGGGGGGGAGGGAGGGAAGAGGGAGGCAAATAGATGGAGGGAGAAAGGAAGAGGGAGAGAGTCGAAGAGGGGGGATATAGAGAGGGAGTGGATGCAAAAGTGTAAGGCATGGTGAGGCAATGTCTAGGTCTAGTTCATGGTCTAAGTGTAATATACAAGATATAAAAAGTATGCAGAACGGAAATAAAATTCTAGAAATGGCATAATAACAAAAATATAACCAAAACAATCACCAAAATAGCACTGAAATGATATAAGAATAATAACAGAAATAGCAATTTGATTTTGAAAGCAATGTTCACGGGCCTCTTCAAGGGGGAAACCTCCCGTTGAGTAGATCTCTATTACAATAATATCCAAGACAGGGTTCTCATACCCTCGACTCCTATTTATGCTAAATATGCCTATCAAAAGAAGCATCTAGAGGAAGATCCTTCTAGAAACAGAAGCTTCTATTAGGTCTTCTTACATTCGACTTATTCTATTTTATTGCAAGGCCTTATTAATATTGACCTTTATTACATCCGAATATATTATTCTACCTATGTGTGGGTTAGGACCCTAACATGTCCTCCCCCTTAAAAATAGCCTTGTCCTCAAGGCTTGAGATGTGGAAATTGTTGCAGAATGGTAGATGGTTCCCAAGTGGAATCTACTAGAGTTGTATCTTTCCATTAGACTAACACTTCCTTGATGGTTCTCTGACACAGGCGATGCTCACACTGGTCCAAAACTGCTTGTGGCTGTATCCAAATGGATCCTTCTTCAGCTAACTCAGGAAGGTTGGTTTGAATTTGGTACTTAGTTCCAATCACCTTCTTTAAGCATGAAATATGAAAAATAGGATGTAGCTTCAAATAATTAGGCAAAGCTAACTGATAGGCTACTTGTCCCACACGCTTGAGAATGGTATAAGGACCATAAAATTTGGGCACTAGCTTCTGACAATGCTCGGCCTTGAGTGAAGTTTGCTTGTAAGGTTGCAGTTGAAGAGACACTTGATCCCCTTCTGCAAATTGACATTCAGAGCGACCTTGATCTACTTGTTGCTTCATTTGATTCTGTGCCATGACCAAATTCTCTTTAAGGGTACAGAGACTAGCCCGTCGAACTGTAAGTGTTTGGTCAACCGCCTGGACCTTTGAGACACCAGGTAAGTATGAGAGAACTTGAGGTATTTCTGAAATCAGGAAGGGCTAGGACTGGAGTGGTGCACATGGCCATCTTCAAGGTTTGAAAAGCTTAGGAAGTGGCTGGAGTCCAAGTGAAAGAGTTCTTTTTAGGAGAGCAGTGAGAGGTGTTGCAATCTTTCTATAATTCTTAACAAACTTGCAATAATACCCTGTTAAGCCCAGAAATCCACGCAATATTTTCTGAGTCTTTGGGTGAGGCAAATATTTCATAGCTTCAACCTTTTTAGGATCCACCCTGACGCCATCCTTTCCAACCAGATGACCCAAGTATTCTACTTCTGAGGCGCCAAAAGTACATTTAGATTGTTTCAGGAAAAGTTGGTGCTGAGAGAGTAGATGGAGAAGTCAATCCACATGAGAAAGATGGTTTGTCCATGTTTTTCTATAGATGAGGATATAATAAAAAAAAACTAAGACAAAATGACGGAGAAAAGGACAGAAGACATGATTTATGAAGCTTTGGAAGGTGGAGGGGGCATTACACAAGCCAAAGGTCATGACCAAAAAATCATAGTGGCCCTCATGAGTTCTAAAGGTAGTCTTGGGAATGTCTTCCTCTTTCATACGTATTTGGTGGTAGCTCGAACAAAGATCAAGTTTAGTAAAGAATTGGGCACCACTCAACTCATCCATGAGGACATCAATGACAGGAATGGGAAATTTGTCCTTAATGGTAAGTTTTTGGAGGGCACGAATGTTAGGACACATTTTCCAAGAACCTTCTTTCTTCAAGATCATGACCATAGGAGAAGAGTATGGGATCGTACTAGGGTGGATAATGCCTGCATTAGGGAGTTCCTGGACCATTTTCTCAATTTCATTTTTTTGGGAAAAGGGGTGATGATACGAACGTATATTGGGACGAAGTCTTTCGAGTACAAGGGAAATGGAATGATCATGAACACCACGGGAAGGAGGGATTCCTCAGGGAGTTGAAAAGACCACTTGATGTTTAGAAAGGATGGCTTGGAGGTCTTGCGGCACCGAGGGTGTCTTTGTTGCTTGTATGGCATGGAGTTGTTCAATAACACCAGAATGACCTTTTTTTAGCAGCTTCTCTATGCAATGGGAACTAATGATCTCAGGTGAACTAGCGGTGATGCATTGGAACTTATATTGGTGGCCCTCCTGATCGAATTGCATGGTTAATTCCTTGAAATCCATGAGAATGGGACCCAAAGTCCTTAGCCAGTCTGCACCCAACACAATGTCATAACTACCCATGTCAATAGCAAACATATGATATTTCAGGTGGTAGTCACCAATTTGGAGACGCACATTTTCACAACGCCCTCCACATTTCATGGAGTCACCATTGGCAATCATGATTTGGAAATTATTGACGGCATGAATGTAGCAATTAGTTTCTTGGGAAATGCAGCAATGAATAAAATTATGGGTGCTTCCACTATCAACCAAGATGATGACCTTCGAATGCTTGATGTAACCGATTAGCTTGAGGGTTTGGGGATTGAAGAAGCCAGTGAGAGAATTGAGGGAAATGACTGATTCTACTTCAGGAGGGTTTGAGGGAGGGGTTCTGTCAGTGGTTTCGGGTGACTCAGACACAAGGGGAGTTTCAACATCCTCTTCCGAAATATCCTCGGAGATGGCCATAAAAATATTTTGTTCCTTACACTTGTGGCCCAGGAAATATTTTTCATCACAATTATAACAAAGGCCTTTGAGTTGGCATTCAGCCATTTTAGCCTTGGTCAATTTTTGGATCTTTAGTGGAGCGAAGGGAGTAGTGGGATTTAGAGGTTTAGGGCGAGGGATAAAGGAGGGTTTTTGGTTTTGGGAAGATACAACCTGTTGTGCTTCTTTAGCTCTTTTAGTATCCTCCACCCAACTCTGAGGCCGATCCATGAGGACATGGGCCTGAATCTCATCCTTGAGGCCATTGATAAAACACTCTCGAAAAAAGGAATCAAACATGCCCTTTGTCCGAAAATCCAGGTGATCAAAGGTAGCTATAAAGTCTTCCACTATTCCTGATTGTTTCAACTTTGTCAAATGGCCCAAATGGTTGGTGTCATTTTCAAAGCATTCATAAATCTCTTCCACAAAGTGTGTCCAAACAATATACCCTTGACGAGAAGTTTTTCTCCATTGCCACCATTGCCAATGTTCTTGATCTAGATGGAGAACACCATACCGGAGTTTAGCCAAGTCATATGTAATGTCGTATAAAGAGAAACAATGTTCCATTTGGGTTACCCAACCAGTGGGGTCTGAGCCATCAAATTTGGTCAAATCCACCCGTGGGAGACGTAGGTCACGTTGAAAGTGATGGTGCTGAAAGTTATGGGAATGAGAGAAATGTTCACCTTCAGTATGTGGAGGTGAGTCAGAGGAAGGGTTATCTGTAGGGATATGAAGCTTAGTGCAGAGTGACGAAAAGACAGATTCAAGCTGGGTGGTCAGGTCTTGTTTGATTTCCTCCATTGAGGACTGCATGGTTGTATTGATGGCGACAACATTGGCACTGAGTTGTTTCACTTCATGTTGGGTCTCGGTGAGAGTAGATTGCAAGGTATTGAAGCAATCTTCCAAGTCTTGGTTAAGGGTATGGGCCATGAGGAAAAGGCAACTGAAAAGGGGTGGGTGGGGTCAAAACATCTGCCTAAAAATGATATGTATGAATGTGATAAGGGTGAAGAGATGAATCCAATGGAATTAGTCTCAAATAATGGTGAAAATTTTTCCAGACTTTTTTTTTTTTTTTACACCTACAGACTTATACTTCGGTCTGAAGAATACTGCAGTGATGAAATGCCCAAATGATTAACCAGGAAGAAATGTGTACTGATTTGGCAACCCGAACACCGTTGTTGTTACACGTCAAAATTACACAGTTGGATAAGTATCGCATGTTCCTCTCAGTTGTCGTAAGTGTCACATCTTCTTTACAACTTTCGCAAGTGTCGCAAGTTGGTCACAAGTGTCGCAAATGATGTTCGAGCATACTTCCATGCTGAAGACACTAAGGAGACACTTAGAACACCTCATGTGCTTGATTTGAAGAAGGAGAACTGGTTTACTGAAGTCAAATAACTCTTAGCACCTGAAGAGAGCTCTAAAACAAAGGTTTTGAGGGGGAGCGCTCCCCTATAGCAGCCTTAGGAGAACTGGCACTCCCCTACAAGGCTTCAAGGAGCGTTATAACGCTCCCCTTCCCCCTCTGAAGGAGAGTTGCCCATCTTGGAAGCACTGGCGCTACCCTAAAGCTTACCAGGGAGTGATACAGCGCTCTGATGCCCCTTCTAAGGGAGCGCTGCCTAATCTGAGGCAGTAGTTGGCCCGTTGAGGAGAACAAGGGGAGGATCTTTCGAGATTAGGAGGTAGTTGTGTTTGAATTCTTGGTTTTATCAAGAGATCCCCGATCTAAGGAGGAATTTCCCAACTTGTTATAAAGATAACTCAAGAGGTTAAGCTCCTCTTAACCTATATAAACAGGCTCTATGGTGGTGAAAAGGGGGAAGAACTGCTAGTATGAAACCTATGATCTTGGAGGAAACACATAGTCAGCCAGAAGAGAGTGATCAGTGAAGCTGTTATTATCCAAGTTGTGGAGCTTTCAGGCAAGGGTTAGACGAAGAGGACTTGACGAAGTTGTCGCATTCGCATCTACGATTGTAAGTATTGCTGTCGTTATTCTCATCAATATGACATGCTTGGACTGTTTATTTCTAGTTTGTGTCTAATATTACATGAAATTACCATTAATTGGTAGATCTGTTTTCAAGCTAACATCAATAGAGTAGGAAGTGGTTGTATCTTGTTTGTCTGCAGAACTCAGCGAGGAGCAAAGGATTGGAGTGCAAATCGGAGCGTGCAGGGACAAACGTTGGTAAAGAGGTACTTCTGTCATCCTTCCTTCTCATGTGTTAGTTTAGATAGATTTGAAAGGAAGTCAGTGTCCATGTTAAGCATTTTCTGTCTAGAGTTAGGGTCAAGCTCTTAGAGGCAATCTACCTATCCACAGGGAGATTTTCCTACAACAGAAACTGGCGACTCCACTGGGGAGATAGCCTCGAATCGAAACTTCTTGTTTTGATTTCTCCTCATTGACCTAGTTTTACCCCTTGATTGTTTTAGACCTAGTTCACTCCTCTTTTGATTGGTTTCATGAGCTGATTGGCTCCTTACCCCATCATACTCAGCATAATTGTCGAAATTGGATTGCAATTTTCTGATTTTTTGACATTTTTGGGAAATTTTTGACCCTGGCGCCTCTGTCCTAGTGTTAAAAAAGCACTAGTGCTCCCCCATAGCTTTGCACAGAGCGCTATAATGATCCTTGCCTTTGTAAACAGAGCGTCGACCCTCTTTGGCCCAAAAAACCTTCCAGAATTGCCTTGTTTTAGGTTTTGCCTATGTGTCTCTTCTGCTGGGTAACCTTGTGAGTCAATGCTTCTTCTCTTCCAGCCTTGACATCTATCTTTTTTAAGAACAAACATCTTACTATTTGGATTTTGTAGCCTTATTCGCCGTTGTTGTTGAGTTTTTCTGTCATTTGGAGTTTGAGACCCATGCATTGTCTTTCTCTCTGTTTAACTGAGTAAAAACCCTAGTGAAGGTCATCAAAGGCCTACAGACCTCTTCATCTTAATTTTAGTCAAGATCATTGTTCTTCAACTTTTTCTTTTGGGTGTGAAGTTTTTTTTCTCTTTGATTGTTTTTTTTGTTTTCTTTTGCTTTTCGTTTTGATTGCAATGAAAGGGTGTATTGTTTGTATGACTTTTGCTTGTGCTAGTTTGGTTTTCATTCATATAAGAAGATAATTAGCAAAGACGAGCATCATGTTGAATTAATCATTATTCATATACAAACAAAAAAAGGCATCTTCATGATTGATTGTGCATGTTAGAAGGCATCTCAAAAGTTTTAGCATTGCATCAGGATTTGATTGAGAATTGTTTGAGGACACTCTATATTCGTGCTTTTTTAGTGAAAAGAACTTTCTCCCTCTCCCTTAGATAGATGTTCATCGAAAGGAAATGACTTCTTATCATATTCGATGCATTCTTTGGGTTAGAGTCATAATTCCATTTGTTTCACTTCCATGCACCCCTTTGTGTAAAGAACATCCATAAAATCAATGTTAATTAAAAGTTATTTAGAACTTTTTCTTTTCTAGGATCCTCCACCAACAGTAGAATAGGCTTAGTACTTTGGATTAGGCTATGAGCATAACTCTCCAAAGTTTCCACAACAAAAATTAGCATCCTGAGTTAGGGAGAGTCAAATCCAATTATCGTATAAGTCTACCTGGGATCCCCCTCTCACACAGGGGTTACGCACGAGGTCGCATTCGGGTGAGCTACGAGGACTAACCCTCCATGGTTTAACTGATTGTGGTGGTCATATCGTATTATGGGGGTCACTTCGAGGTAAATCCACAATTACTGCATGGAAGTCTTTTAGTTGATTTCGGGCTCGATACCCTGCCCGTATGTTCTGATCGGACTGTCGATTGTTCCTGCCCAGGGGCTGACTGCAAATTGGTAACCTTAGTGGCCATAATCTTTAGGGTCTTACACAAGGTGATGGTGACGGGAAGTCTCACTGTACCTGGATCAGACATTGGTCAAACTCACTCGGGCTCCTTGGAGGGTAAATCCACAATTACTGCGTGGAAGCTTGCACCAAGGCGTAAGTCCGTTAAGCAGGTCACCATTGTAACTGTTCCACCCTACCCCCTCCCCTTCTGGACTTGATCATGCGACGTTGGATTTCATCACCAACTAGTACGGTCATCGAAAGAAGGTCCTATTTGCTTGGTTGTGATTCTTAGATTCTATTAGCGTATGTTGTTTCTTTTACTTAGTGGACCTTAGGTCGAGTCAATGTTAATGGCATCGAATCCTGGGAGTACCAATGGAGGAACCCCTTCTTCTGGGTAACCTTATACCTTTCCTTCATTTGGAAACTTTGGTCCTCCATATGTTACCACACTAAGTCTTCCAGGACTCACTATTGGATTACCAGTTTGGTTGTTCCCCACCCCGGTGATCCCAAATCCTCCCAATGTTTTAGTTGCACCTAATACTTTGGATGTCAATACACCACCCACACATCAACCTCACGTCGAATTTTCGCCTTCTTTGCCCATCAAGTCTCCTTCCATTTCTCCTTCTTCGCCTAGTGAAAGCTCTAAAGCAAGTAGCCAGGTTGATCAGAAGAAGAAGAAACAGAAAGAGAAGAAGAAGAAGAACCTGAAAATGACCAAGACCCCAAAAACATCAGATGTTGGCTCTAAGAAACTGGTTACTATTAATAGTACTGGGAGTGTTGATGAGATCAACAAGATTAAAGGGAAGAATTCAAAACCCAAATTCCCTTGCAGCCTTTGTAAGGGTGACCACTTTCTAAGGGATTTCCCCGGTCTTACCCAGGTCTTAGAAATGTGGTCCTCCATGTCATCGTCCTCTGTCAGTCATGTCGATGATAACCCATCAACTAGTGATGTTCAGGTTGGTAAGAAGAAGAAAACTGTCAAGTTCCCTTGCATGTTATGTAAAGGTAATCATTACTCTCACCTTTTTCCTCATCTGGACGAGGCTTCTTCTCTTTTGGAAAGACTTCAACTTCCAAAAGGTTATCGTAAGCTTTCCTCCGACCCATCATTGGTTGATGGACTGGTCAATCCAGTTCCATCCCTAGTCAGTCCAGTTGATCAGGTGGTCAATCTAGTTTCCTGCTTGGTTGAACCACGAACCCAAGTAGTTGATCCAATTCCATCATCGATCAGCCCCTCTCTTCATCAAAAGAGTGACACCAAAGTGGTCGATCTGTTTTCATCCTCGGTCGATCCTGCTCTCCCATTAGAGAGTGACACCAAAGTGGTTGATCTGTTTCCACCCGTCGACCCCATTCTTCCCTTGGAGAATGAAACTCAAGAGGTCGATCCGGTTTTTCCGTCGATCGATCCCATTCCTCCATTGAGGAATTTTAAAGTGACTGATCCAGTCCCTTCCTTGGTCAGACCCACTCTTCCTATGAAGAGTTCCAAAGTGGTCGATCCAGTTTTTCCATCGGTCGATCCCATTCCTCCATTGAGGAATGTCAAAGTGACTGATCCAGTCCCTTCCTCGGTCAGTCCCACTCTTCCTCTGAAGAGTGCCAAAGTGGTCCATCCAAGTCCACCATTGGTTGATCAGATCCAATCATCGGTCGATCCTACTCTCCTTCTGGAGAGTAAACCTGATACTGCCCATGTTTTTCTCATTAATACAGACTCTACCATGACGGGGGGCATTCCTTTTTCTCCTATGAAACCTCCTCCAAGTAATGAAACCATCCTTTTTTATTGGGGTGAGCTAACTGGACCTCGTCTTCCCTCCCACATTCCTTTCCAGATTATAGTACAGGTTCGTGGTCGGGACATTCCTCAAACGCTGATAGATGAAGGTGCATCCGTTAGTATTTTGTCTTCTGTTGCTTGGTATTCTTTGGGTTGTCCGCAGCTTGCACCGGTTACACAGAATCTGTTAGCTTTTAACAGAAGAACTAGTCAAACTTTAGGTATACTTCCTCAGTTTCCTGTAACTTTGGGAGGGAAAAATATCTTTATTGATGTCATGGTAGTCCGAGACCCCTTGGATTTTTCTCTACTCCTTGGGAGGGATTATGTCTATTCCATGAAATCTCTTGTATCCACTCTTTTCCGTGTGATATATTTCCCTCACGATGGAAGAATTGTGACTATTGATCAACTTTCATTCATCGGCCCTGACTGGGTTACCTCCCTAAGTGGTTCTTATATGCAGACAGTATCGCCCCCGCCGCATGTCAATTATGTGGCGTTGTCTCCCATGACTTCAACTTCCGACGATTTGGATCAGGTAGTTGACATGGTGATCTCTTCGATAGGGTTATTGGAGCCTGATCTCCTTACCCCTGTCACGACCCTCGACGTGTGTTCCTTCCAGAGTGATTCTCTTCCATCCGACGAAGATCTCTTGGAAGCCATGACCGAGTTTTGTCCCTTGACATGGTACCCTTCCAGAGAATTATCCTCTTGGAAGCCATGATCAAGAAGCAACCACGAGCATAGTTTCTCTTATCTATGGCAAGCTCATTAAAAAATGAAACAGAGGCCACCAGCTTTCAAGCTGGGGGAAACCACGAGCATAGTTTCTCTTCTCTATGGCAAGCTCAATAAAAAATGAAACAGAGGTCACGAGCATAGTTTCTCTTCTCTGTGGAAAGCTCGTTAAAAAATGAAACAGAGAACACTAGCTTTCATGCTGGGGGCATCATGAGCATAGTTTTCTCTTATCTATGGCAAGCTCATCAAAAAATGAAACAAAGGCCTTGAGCATAGTTTTCTTCTCTGTAGCAAGCTCGTTAAAAAATGAAACAACAATCTGGGGATCGAACCTAGAACCTTGAGCATAGTTCTTTTCCTGTGTCAAGCTCGTTAAAAAATGAAACAATCACCTCTCCCTTCAAGTTGAGTCTTTCGCTAGATCTCATAGATGTCGAGTCGAGTCTTTCGTTAGGTCTCATTTTTGAACCTTCATTTCATCCACCTGTATCCTTTTTCTCTATCTAGCACAGAAATTGGTGACAACCTCAAAGTCGGTGAATGAATTGAAGCTTGGGGGGGCATGTCTCCAGCCTTTGATGATCATTCTGGAGCTAAGCCACCAACTTTCAAGATGGGGGCATACCGAGCTTAGTCTTTGTTCTTTCTCGTGCTCATAAATACATGAGAATGCAACCGGGTAAACTTTTATCTCTTTTTCGGACCCGTATGGATACATGAACACACGAAAAAGGAACCCCCCTGGAGTCTACTTTAAACCCTTTTCAGACTCTCTAAATATGAAAAGATTGTCGAGTTACCTTGCTTCCTTTCACACTCGTTAAAAGGTCAGAAAGGGCATCTTTCAAGCGATATTTTACCTTTTTTCGGTCTCGTTGGACTACTGTACGAAAAAGGAACTAAGAGAATTATCTTTTAAGTGTTTTTCCAAACTCTATAATCCTGAAAAACCTTCAAGTTTTATGTCTTTGGAATCGTTAAAACACACATTGACAGGCCCATATGGGACCGATCCCTTACTTCTTTCGGTTCGTTAAATAAAAGGAAGAGGAACTTACCGAAGGTGAGTTATATCGAGCATGTGTTATCCTCCTCGAGCTCATTAAATCAAAAAGAGGTACTCATCTATCTAGATGGGGGGAAAAATTGAAAGGAGCAAGCCAAGCAGTCTCTTGAGAACATCATCCAGCACTTCTTAGAGTCGCCCTTGAACACGGCACTTTGTCATTTGCACGTATCATAATCCGTTGAACCTCTGCACTGAGCCAATCCTCTGAGTTCCTTTCACTCCTTTTGGTCACCCGACGCAAGTCATAGTACCCACTGCATAGTTTTGGTCCATGTCATGTTTTTTTGTTGTGCCTTAGTGTTCAACGGAAGTATCCGCCTCGAGAGTCAGCCATCCCAAATATCTTGCCTCAAAACCAGTGTCAGTCCATGTCCATTTGATCCACTAATTACATCTCCATGTCCGTTTCATGTCGTTGATGGGGGATACATCAAGGCCTTCCCTCAACGAGTCTATTCCCGTCGACTTCAACACATTACCCAGGAATCAGACTTAGACACCAGTTAGTACTTTGGGACCTGCATGCCTCAATGGAAGGCCTCCTCACGTTCGACAGTAGGTTTGCATCATTGACCTCTGATCGAATGATTCCATGGATGTTCGACCTCAAATCACCTATTTTCATTCGCTGGAATGTACTAGGGTACCTTGGGAATCATTGACATTAATGATGATCTCCCTCGCACTTGTTAACGGTTTACACCATTGACCGGTAATCAAGTGGTTTTTGCCATGTTCGACATCAAGACATCTATTCACATGGTCAGATTCGTACCATATTGGGATTGGTAAGAAGACCCTGGGTTGAGTGATCACTTTGATATATGCTCTGCCCAGGCTGCGAAGGAATTTCTATTGGACAAAGAACACATACACTGTAGCATAGATCCACTTTGTATTGGCCGTGGATATGTATTGTCATCTCGTATATCCACTGTGTATTCTTCATGGCTACGATCGGTCCGAGTCATCAGAGTATAGATCCACATTGTATCCTCAGTGGCTATACATTTTTATCAATACAATTATGGATCCGCAGTGTATTTTATGGCGGCCATATCTTGCAAAGTCTTGATCACTCAAGCATAGGTATGCCTTCCTTGGGTTTTGAAATATGTCATGATATTTGTTGGATGTTTGTGTGCAGCTTCTGTCAGGTTCTCCGAATCTATACCCTTGCTTGGACGTCTGCAAAGTATTTCAGTTATCAGTTGGCATATTCTAACTTCATACTTTGGAGGGCAATCTGTTACACGTCAAAATTACTCAGTTGGATAAGTGTCGCATGTTCCTCTTAGTTGTCATAAGTGTCGCATCTTCCTTACAACTTTCGCAAGTGTCACAATTTGGTCACAAGTGTCGCAAACGATGTTTGAGCATACTGCCATGCTAACGACACTAAGGAGACACTTAGAACACCTCATGTGCTTGATTTGAAGAAGGAGAACTGGTTTACTGAAGTCAAATAACTCTTAACACCTGAAGAGAGTTCTAAAACAAAGGTTTTGAGGGGGAGTGCTCCCCTATAGTAGCCTTAGGAGCGCTGGCGCTCCCCTATAAGGCTTCAAGGAGAATTATAACACTCCCCTTCCCCCTCTGAAGGAGCGTTGCTCATCTTGGAAACACTGGCACTACCCTAAATCTTACCAGGGAGCGCTACAGTGCTTTGATGCCCCTTCTAAGGGAGCGTTGTCTAATCTGAGGCAGTAGTTGGCCCGTTGAGGAGAATAAGGGGAGGATCTTTTGAGATTAGGAGGCATTTGTGTTTGAATTCTTGGTTTCATCAAGAGATCCTTGATCTAAGGAGGAAGTTCCCAACTTGTTTTAAAGATAACTCAAGAGGTTAAGCTCCTCTTAACCTATATAAACAAGCTCTATGGTGGTGAAAAGGGGGAAGAACTGCTAGTATGAAACCTATGATCTTGGAGGAAACACACAGTCAGCCAGAAGAGAGTGATCAGTGAAGCTGTTGTTATCCAAGTTGTGGAGCTTTCAGGCAAGGGTTAGATGAAGAGGACTTGATGAAGCTGTCGCATTCGCATCTACGATTGTAAGTATTGTTGTCGTTATTGTCATCAATATGACACGCTTGGCCCGTTTCTTTCTAGTTTGTGTCTAATGTTACATGAACTTACCATTAATTGGTAGATCTATTTTCAAGCTAACATCAATAGATTAGGAAGTGGTTGTATCTTGTTTGTCTGCAAAACTCAGCGAGGAGCAAAGGATTGGAGCGCAACTCGAAGCATGCAGGGACAAACGTCGGTAAAGAGGTACTTCTGTCATCCTTCCTTCTCATGTGTTAGTTTAGATAGATTTGAAAGGAAGTCAGTGTCCATGTTAAGCATTTTCTGTCTAGAGTTAGGGTCAAGCTCTTAGAGGCAATCTACTTTTCCGCAGGGAGATTTTCCTACAACAGTTGCGTGGAAATAAATATTGTCTATTTTAATTTGTTTATGTTTCTGTTCCCAAGGGTTAGGTATTCAAGGGTTCTACAGACAAGGGTTTTCCCTGTGTTATAGCTCTCTAATATACATGTGGAGTCAAATAGTATTACTCGGCCCAATCTCTCAAGGCACTAACTAAGGAGGATAGACCGTACCCTTAGCCATACTACCCGACTACCTAGGTACTAGAGAGTATCTTCCTAATTGTTGTTCTCGATGGCACTATAGAAATCAGGCGGCTGATCAGTTTATCTAAAGAGGGCTTCAGGTAATCTAGGTCGATCCGAACACAGGTGTTGTCTGATGCGCTACCACTCAAAGGGGTACCAACAGGGGTTACAAGGGTGGCCAACAGATGTGCGCTTAAGTACTACTTGTATTTCCTGCGTGTATTAATCCCTCAACCGTGGGATTATGTGCATAACGACAGATCTATGTGGATTAAAGACACCGGAATACATATCTACCCTGAAAATAAATTTAACCCACACTTTATGCCGAGGAAAGTGCTATGATACCACTTGTAATATACTAGATATAAAAAGTATGCAAAATGGAAATAAAATTCTAGAAATGGCAGAATAACAACAATATAACTAGAACAATCACCACAATAGCACTGAAATGATATAAGAATAAAAATAGAAATAGCATTTTGATTCAGAAAGCAATGTTCACGGGCCTCTTCGAGGGGGAAACCTCCAATTGAGAAGATCTCTATTACAATAATATCCAAGCTAGGGTTCTCATACCCTCGACTCCTATTTATACTAAATATGTCTATCAAAAGAAGCATCTAGAGGAAGATCCTTCTAGAAGAAGAAGATTCTATTAAGTCTTCTTACATTCGACTTATTCTATTTTATTGCAAGGCCTTATTAATATTGACCTTTATTACATCTGAATATATTGTTCTACCTATGTGCGAGTTAGGACCCTAACACTAAGTCTAGGACTAGGTCTAGGTCTAGGTCTTGACATCCCTTTCCAAGTCTAGGTAAATGGAATTTATTTCCTTACCATGCCTTGCCTTGCAATGTACCACTCTTTCTAGTGTGTGAGAGAGGAATACAAAGAGGGGAGGTAGAGAGTGAGTGTGTTGGAGTGTGGGATGGAGAGAGAGGAAGACATAGATGGGGGATAGAAAGTGTGTGTGCGAGATTGTGAGAGGGAGTGAGAGAAAGGCATAAAAGGTCAATAGAGAGAGTGTGTGAGAGTGTGAGAGGTAGAGAAAGGAACATAGAGATCAGGGAGTAGAGAGAGAGGTAAATGTAGGTGAGAGGGGTAGATGTAGGAGAGATAGAGGAGAGATAGTGGGAGGGAAGGGGAGAGAGAGAGGGAGGAGGGAGGGGGTGGAGAGAGTGCGTGAGAGTGTGAGAGGGGGAGAGAGAAAGACAAAGAGGAGGGGTATAGAGAGAGTGTGAGAGGGAGGGAGCCCACTGAGAAAACATTGGAGTCTTTCCTTCTCATCCTTAAGGTAGGGGACATACCTCAACAACTCCATAAATATTTTTCCATACACATCCAAGGTAATTTGCCCCATCTTAAGCTCATAGAATTCATTTGTTTTGTCATCCTAATATTTTTCAGATAGGTAAGATTTGTGAAAGTATCTCTCAAATTGCTTCTAGGTTAATTTTCATTCCTTTATCCTTCTAATTTCCTTGAGGTCTTCCCACCAAATGGAAGCCCCAACATTTAGGTTAAAAACTGCAATTATTGTCGTGGTATTGTCTGAATAATTATGTACTCGAAAGTACTTTTTCAAGCTAAATATCCATGCTTCGGCCTCCTCTCCTTTCTTTATTTTTCCATAAAAGGTAGGTGGATTATCCTTCTTGAATTATTTATTCAGAAAACTCTAAAAATTCTTACTCCTTTTCTTCTTAGAAATGTTGGATTCCATTCCACTATTGGACTGTTCTACTAAAAGAGTCTTTGACTAGAGGACTCCATGGGAATGCCTACACTCAATTCACCTTTATTGGTACCCCAATGCTTCCTTTTGGAAGAACTCCTTCCCACATCGTTGTGGACCAATCCATACTTTTGAGCATATGAAGGGGTTTTTAACCTCTCTGGCTACTATAATTCTTCATTGCTAGGACCTTGCTGCAGATGTTTTTGAATATCAGATAGACTTTGCAGTAGGACTGCATTCATCTATGCGTGTTCAGCATGGGCTCTCATAAGCCTCTCACTATCTTCCTTCGGACTTCTCACAATGACCATCAAATCTCGTGGGGTTTCCCTATCCCTCTGGCCATCAAAATCTTCATCTCTAAGGTGCGAGAGGCCATCCATATTACATTGCACCATTCACTTCTATGAACTTTTCAATTCATCCTACTTGTTGAAACAACAATCACCATTATTAGTTCATGTCACTATTTTGAATCATTCATTATAGACAACATAAAATCCTTCTTAAACAATATTAAGTAGTCTTTGTGACCCATTCAATCCTAGGTTTTGAACTCTACTCTAATACCACTTTGTAACAAACCCAACCCCTAAGTGTCGTTTTAAGGGATGGGGTATTATAATTTTTTATTTTCTCAACTATCTCAAATCCTCTCTTTCACAGCTCCATCGTCTTCTTCTCTTCGAGAGCTTCCCAACGATGGCAATTTCTCTCAAAATTGATCTCTAGGACAAAAATTTTGAGCTTCCAAAGTTCTTGGGTTTTCAACTTCTATACCATTGACATGTGACACCTCATCACACTTTCCATCTGACATGGTGACAACGTAGCACCGATGTGGCACCTGTCTAACCTAGCAGGGGGGAATTATGATCCACATAGGCTTGTCATAGTTATTGCTCTGACTTTCTTACATTACACTCATCACTTACCTCTGACAGATATGGTATTGAAGAATATTCCCTTTCGATACCATTTGTTCGACGTTCAAAGGGTTCCGGAAGTCTCATTGTTCCAAACTCAAGGTATCCAGGAATATTTTATCTCCTCAATGGATGCCACATATGCACTTGTGGTCTCTCGATCAATGGTTGAGATCCATATGACACCTATAGTTCATCTATCCAACTAGACCCCACTCAACTAAGCAACTATTTAATGATCAACATTTTTCATCCTAAGGGCATCCTAACTACCTTTCTAGCAACCCATGCCATCCATGATGTTATCACTTTGTCTCTTCACTTAGGTGGAATCTACGATAAATCGAAGAATATTGTCCCATCTCTTTATTCATCGACCTACAATTGAGATATTTCCCCCATCAGACTCACACTTCCAATCCATCAGAGAAGTACTATGAATCCTTCGAAGTCATACTATGAAAAATAGTCAACTCTGAGCCAACAAGACTCGCACTCAATCTAGTCAACAAATCAATTGCTTACATGTGTCCTCACACTAATGCTCCTAGTCAACTCTCACTCTCTCTTCCTCTCATCTTATTAAGTGGGAACCACTATGATCAATGGCTGATATTTTATCTGTAATGTCCCCCAACCCAATTGTGGGACATTATGGTGCGGAATAAACATAAAAATGATTTTTTTGTTAACTAAATTAATTCTTTTACTATTATTCGATTTCTTGTAGCTTACGACTACGAATTTCAAACATATTTAGCTAATGTCTATAACCATAAAAGAGATGCATCTAAATCATACCAAGGTAACATGAATGAAGCTTAATCATTCACAAAGAAACATATAAATCACCCTCAAATACATAGAGATCATGCACATTAATAACACATGTGAACAACACGGCAACAAGATAAAACACTTATCTTTAAACAATATTTATGCAACCAAATACTTGGGATGGAATTTCTACCCAACCATAGACTGACTGTTCCAAATATCAACAGCCACTCACACCCAAGTTGAGGCTAGCAATCCATAGAAGAGGGTGGTCTTTCATAGTCCACGCACAGCTCATAAAGCTCACAACCCAACTCATATTCTCCTACAGCTATCATGATTTTTCCACCAAATCTCTTCCTCTTGACTTATCCATCCCAAGGAATGTACCCCTTCACTAATCTCAGTCCCTCTAGCATCCCATTCATTATCAAGGTCTCTCTGGCACAAGCAACTAGGAATCTCTCAGCTGGGAACTCAAGGGAAACTATTGCTAGGAAAACTATCAACAAACCAACATCAAACAATTGTTATTTTAGTGCAACTCATAAAGTAATTCACTCTTCAGGCCTGACAACCTGGCTCTTTAGTTTTCCATCTCCAGTTCACTCCAATTATGCTCCAAAATGCTATAGAAATCACTCTCCATTGCTGCACTAGCTCACAACTCTCTATTTTTCTCTTTACTTACTTCTCATGCACCACATTGACTTTCCAAAAACTTGTTGTACCAACCCATACAAATTTCCTCTCATTTTCTTGCATTTCTTGACTCACACTCTTCTCCAAGCTTATTGGACTCAACCCCGATGTTCCCAATAACTTTGGGATGTGACCACTCACACCCACCCTCTTACATGTATTCAATGGTTGGATTTGGGAACACTCAATTAGAAATGGGAAGGTTCATATACAAATAGAAAATTTAGGAAAATGGGTTGGATTAATATACATGGGTAATTCCCCCTTGAACCCCTCTTGGCCCTTATCCTAGACACTCCCATCTCTTTTGGATTAATTCAGCCCTCGTCTCTTTTCCATGTCCCCTTAGCAGTTGGCATGATGTTTTAATATTAAAACATAGAAATACAATTCGCATATTACATCGCTTTGGCTATAGTGACACATTATATCTACATACGAATTAATTAAATTGAGAATTATAGTGGGGATGTTACATTCCAACTCCCCTAAAATTGTGCATCATCCTCGGTGCACTCTATGTCGGTATACATATATATGAAAATTTACATCACAATACTTAGAAGTAAAAATTTTGCAATTTAATAACTCCAGCAGCAACTCCAACCATAATCTCATGTTCCTCTCAACTCTCCAACCCAAGGAATGCACCATTCTCTTATCAAGGATAACCCAAGGGATGTACTTTTCATTTATCAAGGATAACCAAAAGTATGTACCATTTGTTTATCAAGGCTAACCCAAGTAATAAGCCATTCTTTTATCAAGGTCCCCAACATAGTTGGCTAGAAATTTGAGATGTGGTTCTGGAATTGTAGCTGCTAAAAATGGAGTCTTGCATTATGTCTTCTTCAAAACTGACAAATATTTGTGGGTATTTCACCCACATATTTTCTTCATGATCCCATGTAGAATCTTCCAGAGCGTAGCAAGTCCATTGAACCTTTACCAGCCTTATGGATTTGTTCCTGAGCACCTTGAATTTATGTTCTAGGATGCGTATTGGTTCCACCCAGAAATCCCCTTCGTGCTCCACCTAGATCACATTCCAATCAATTATGTGGTTAGGGTCAGGCACATATTTCTTCAACAATGACACATGAAATACATTATGCACTTTCATGGATGCAGGCAATGCTAACATATATGCAATTGGCCCTATATTTTCTAATATTTCAAAGGACCCACAATATCTCATTGCCAACTTCGGTAAACTTCCTAATCTTAGTGAGCTTCTCGTTGCCTTCACTTTCAAAAATGCATGTTCTCCCACTTTAAAATATCTGAAAACTTTATTATTGTCTAAATAAATTTTCTGCCTATCCTGGGGAGCCTTTAAATTCTGCTTTATCTTTGCCATCTGATATTTCATTTGTTTTAACAATTCTGGCCCAACAACTGCTCTGTCTATTGGATTATCCCAACTCACTAGAATGTTATATTTTCTACCATACAATGCTTCAAACAGATTCATTTTCAATGAGGTATGATACCCATTATTGTAGGGAAAATCAACTAAATAATTGTAATCTTCCCCCTTTGATGGTTGATCCATCACATATATTATAAGCATGTACTCAATTATTATGTTAGTCCTTTATGTTTTCCCATCTGACTTTGGATGATATGTTGTACTAACATTTAAATTTGTTCCAAGGCCCTTGAAAAACCCTTCCAAAAATTAGAAGTAAACTTTGGATCTATATCTGAAACTATTGCTTTTGGTACCCCATCTAGCCTAGCAATTTCTTTCAAGTAGATATATACAATAGTTTCCTCCTTGTGTCTAGTCTTTACTAGAATAAAATGTGTTGATTTAGTCAATTTATCCACCACCACCATGATGGAATCATGTTGCTTCACTGTTCTAGGTAGATTTGTAATAAAATCAACTGTAACTATTTCCCACTTCCCACTTCCATTCTGGAATGGGAAATGGTTGTAGTAAACATGTTGGTTGTCTATGCTATGCCTTCACCTTTTGGCATTCTAGACATCTGGTTATGTAATTAGTCACTTCCTTCTTTACTCCTGGCCAAAAGAGTTTCCTTCTTACTCTTCCAATTGTCTTTTGATATCATGGGTGCCTAGCATATGGTACATTATGCATCTCCTTCACCAATGCATTTTTCAGCTCACTGGAATTGAGCACATATAATTTAGCCTTATACATGAAAATCCCATCCTCTTCCAGCTCATAACATTTAAATTTCTGTTGAAAATTACCTTGTTGTAATGCTTCTTTTTATTTTCACATGGTGGTGATCTGAATTTGTTGTTGCAATAATTTTCTCTTTCAAATATGTCACGTACATGCTGATAGCTACAATATGCACTTCATGAGCTCTCCTGTTGAGTGCATCAACCACTTGATTATCCTTTCCCTTTATTTGTTTAATTTTGAAGTCATATTCACTCAGAAATTTCAACCATCTAGTTTGTATGGCATTTAGTGTTGTTTGTCCAAACAAATGCTTCAAACCATAATGGTTTGTCCTTAGCTCAAATTTCTTACCCATAAGGTAATTCCTCCACATTTCCAATGCATGTAAAATCATTACTAACTCCAAGTCATGTGTAGCATAATTCCTATCATGCTCTTTTAGTTTTCTAGACTCGTAGCATAACACGTAGTCCCTTTGACTGAGAACTCCACCGAGTCCTTCCTTCCATGCATCAGTGTACACAACAAAAACTTTGTTTGGATCTACAATCCTCAAAATTGGTGCACTTGTCAATACGTTTTCAACTATTGAAAGTTTTCTTCACACTTGTAAGTCCATTCTAACTTCACTACCTTTTTTTGCAAAGACGTGATTGGACTTGCAATCCTTGAGAACCCTTTTATGAATCTTCAGTACTAACTAGCAGGACCCATGAATGATCTAACCTCTGTCACATTCTTTGGTGTTGACCATCCTCTAATGGCCTCTATCTTCTCAAGATCAAGTTTTATCCCTGCTGGTGATATTATATGCCCCAAGTAGTGAATCTTCTTTTGATAAAAAAATGCACTTAATTAGCTTAGCATACAATATATGCTCTCTTAAAACTTGCAACACCATTCTTAAATGTTTCTCGTGTTCCTCTTATGATTTAGAGTAGACGAAAATATCATCTAGGAACACAATTAAAAACTTGTCCAGGTACTCCCTGAATACTCCACTCATCAAACACATAAAGATTGTTGGGGCATTTGATAGCCCAAATGGCATTACCGTGAATTCATAATGCCCATATCTTGTTTTGAATGGTGTCTTGTTGATTTATTCTTCCTTTAAACTTACTTGATGATAGCCTTATCTCAAGTCAATCTTGGAAAATATCCATGTGCCCTTCAACTAATCAAACAAATCATCAATTCTTTGCAAAGGATACTTATTATTTATGGTAACCTTATTAAGCTTCCTAAAATCAATACACATCCTTAAGGTTCCATCCTTCTTCTTCACAAAAAGAACAAGGGCTCCCCAAGGCAACACACTTGGGCATATATACCCCTTCTTCAAAATTTCTTCAAGTTGCATCTTCAACTCTTTTAGTTATGGTGTGCCCATTCTATAAGGTTTCTTAGACACTGGGCTAGCTCTTGGCACAAAATCAATAGAGAAGTCAATGTCTCTCTTTGGTGGAAATCCTGGAATTTCTCTAAAAATATCTTCAAAATCCCTCAAGAATGGATGGTCTTCTATTCTTGCCACTTTGTCTTTGGTTTTCTCCTCCATACGGATTGAAAACAATTGACATCCCTTCCTGAAGCTCTTCTTCAACTACATAGTTGAAATATCTCTAACAACTACAACTCTTGGAATGCCTTGAATATTTTTGTGTTTCCCTTCCTCATCAAGACATGTGATTGTCTTGTTGTAACAATCTAGGATAGCATGATGTTTTTCGAACCAATCCATGCCAATTAGACAGTCATATAAACCCAACGGTATGATGTTTACTTCTACCTTTGTGCTAATTCCATTCATGTCTATCAAGCAATCTTTAACCAACTCATTGATTTTCCTCTTATCCCCCGTGGCTAACTGAACTAACCAAGATTACTTATGCTTACTTCTTTGCAAGTGAAATATTTCAATAATGTTAGCATTTATGTAACTATGGCTAGCTCCATAATCAATCAAAATTTCTATGGGTTGGTTTTCAATCTTACCTTCCACTTTGATCGTGGGGGATTGATACTTTGTCTACTTGTTGTCCAAGGTTGCATAAATCCTTGGCATGCTTCCTCCCATGTCTTTCACTGTTTCATCCTCTTGAATGTTGTGGATAGTCCTCATTCTTTATCCTTTGTGAGGGAAATCCCTATATAAGTGATTTCCCTCATATCCCCAACATTGAACAAGTTGTTGCCTTGGCCTTTTCCCAAGTGAATTTGCATTCTTTTGCTCATTTTGGGATGCATGGCCTTGTTGATTTTCTTGGGAGTTATTTTTGAAAAATGGTGGCTTAAAACCTTTCTACCTTTGGTCCCTTTTCCCTTTCATCTTGTCATTCCAATATTTTTGGAAAAATGGCATTCCTTTGCTTTGCTCATAAAGATGCCTTACTCTCCTTATGGTTTCTTCCAAGGTCTTGGGGTTATCATATTGAATCTTGTCACTATAGAAGGAGGATAACCCACTTAGAAACCTTTTTATTTTGACCTTATTATCCTTGATGAAGTCAACATACTTCAACAATTCAAAGAACCACTTCTCATATTCCTCCATTGTCATGGTTCCCAACTTGAGTTCAAAGAAATATTTCATCTTTATTTCATAATAATGCTCGAACAAATATTTCTCTTGGAAATATCCTTTGACCTGCCTCCATGAGACCATCTTCTCATCAAGGTTTTTGGCTTGCTTAAGTTGATCCCACCACATGGTTGCCTTTCCTTGCAAGTGGTAGGTTGTAATTCTAGCTTCTACCCAAGAGGGGTAATCATGCAGCTGGAAATATTTCTTCATTTCCAATAACCAAGCCTCTACCTCTTATCCTTTCTTGTGCTCACCATTAAAAGTATGTTTCTTGATTTTTTTCCCGAGTTCACCTTGCAAGATGTTTACCTCATGCCTTCTTATTTGCCTCTGAAAAGTAGACACACTTGGGTTTCTCCCTAGCCCTGAACTTAAATGATTTCTTCTATTGGACTACCTTGGATAATAATGGCACATGCTCATGGTTCTTGACTCCCTATCATTTATGTGATCATCCCTTTTTCTATGGGATCTAGATGTTGATACTTGTCTAGCACTAGTTGCTTGATTAGTGCCAGAATCTTTGTTAACTTGCTTATGAAACATGTTTAAGATCTGAAGTATCTCTCCCTAAGCCTTCATAATCCTTTAATTATCATCCATTTCGCTCTACACTTCCCTATGCATAATTCTCATAGTGACAAGATCTTGCCTATCTCTTCTTCCATTTGACTCGGTCTCATCATTCCCCATGCTAACATGCATACTTCTGATCTCTTCCTCATGGTTGTAAGATTCCTGAGCATCTTTCATAACTCTAGTCTTCATGTAAGAACTAAAGTTTCTTTATGTACCTCTAATTCTGCAAGAAATGTGCATGGAATAATTATTGTTAGAACATATGTATTATAAAAACATTTCATTAATTAGAATACATGTTTCTTCCTCATCAATTTATGAAGGACACATTGCATCAATTCACACTATGATTCCCTAGATGTATTCCTCTATGAAATATATTTCCAATGGTTGGAATCATTCCCCAATCTGATCTCTGAGCTGAAAGTTATGGCTTTTTGAAAAAACCATTTTCACCACTTTCTCTGCATTTTCTCTACGGGTGCAATTTTATTGAAATGTTGACTTATGTCAACTATAGAATAAAATATGTCAGGAACTGGAGAAAATTTTGTATTGGACATAGATAATAATAACAATAGGGAATTCATAACAACTCTCATAATTTCAATCTAACGTTCTAGTAAAAAACAACAACAATATGGAATCTGCAACATTTTCATTTTTTACTATTTTTTTCCAGACTTAGAATTTTTAACGCAAATGGCTATCTCTTAATATGTGCACTTCTGGAAAATTTTCAAAAAACCAAATTTGTTTGTATCAATGAGTATATAAAAAGTTGACTACATAAAATTTTCCATTTTTGTGATCTAGAGTCACTTTTCCTTCTCCAAAAATCTCAAAAATCCCCAAAAAGTAGCCCAGAATAGTGGGTTTTGGCCTATTTCAGTGTCCCCATTCCAATCCCCATAGGATTTATTCAGTTCCTTCATGGGTTATTTATGTGTCTACTTTTTGGACTCCCACAAGATTTTTGGCTTAATCTGGACTTTTTTCAATAATCTGGACCCAGATCTTTGAAAACCATTATTTTGCAATTTCTGCCCTATTTGTAACTTTTTTAGACCTCCTCTCTGTAGAAAAAACCCATAAGTTTCATCTCAATCCACTATAAATTTCTCTAGTTATGGCCAAAATAACAAAATGGCTCTAGACTTAATTTTTTTTTTTAAACTATCAAACAATTTTGCCTATGTGCAATTTGCATCATTGATCTCAGGTCAGAAGCAATATGGACCATTGATCTACTCTTCATCAGCCATTGGTGATTGATGTTCTCCTTTGGCATACATAATACTTCCCCAAACTGTCAACCCGACCATCGACCATCAACCCAAATCCTTGATGACTGACTTGCACACAACTCCTAACCGGTCGTCCTAGTTGTTGGTCATCGGTGACCTTCGTTGGTGAATGCAACTCTCAAAAAATTTAGTCGACGCCTGACCATCGTCCCATCAGTGATCAATTATCCCCGATGGTTTTCGAATACACTTTCCCAAATCGACTGATTTGACCATTGACCATCAGCCACTTCTATTGGCTGACATGGCATGACACATCATCCTGAGGTGTCAACTTGGCTGACTTGGAAAGACACATCATCTTGAGGTGTCAACTTGGGTTACGTGGCATGACACATCATCCTGAGGTGTCAACTTGGGTGGCATGTAATGACACATGGATGATGATGTTATCATCCTCTTTCCCCCATTAACCATCAGACGATTCTCTTGAACAACCAAATGATTTTATGAATCGGTCGACGCCCAACGATCGATGTGTCAGTCATTGGTGACTTCTCTTTCCCGATTCGAAATACTTCACTGAATTCGGTCGACCTCCGACCACTGGCCCATCATCCATCGACGTCTTCTCTTGCTTGATTCGAACATTTTGCCAAAATCGTTTGACCCCCGACTATTGACCCATTGGCCATCGACGATGTTCATTGGTGATTGAAAATACTTTGTCAGATTCGGCTGACCATCAACCATCAGCTGTCATATATGTCTTATGGATGACCCAAAATCTTCGTCATTTCAGTTGATCCATCCATCGGTCGTCGGCGATTTCTCATGGTGAACTTTAACACTTAGAAAAAATTCAATGTTTCTTTGATTGATCTAGATCGTCGATCTAATCACTTTCACAACCCCCAATTTAATCTTAGTCATTGATCTCATCAACCTTTAAAATGGTTGAATCCTTATGAATTTTTAAATGTATCATAGTGAATCTCAGTTGTCAATCACGAGCTCATACACGATCTCAGTCGTTGATTCTCCAAACTGCTTGTAACTCTACAGGTAGCCATTAAAACTCAAATGTTGACCATTCCAGGTCGAATTTTGATCTACAACTTCACTTCTTTACTCCATTAACCTTGTTAAACTATCCGGAGTCATTCAAACTCAGACTTTACCCACAGATTTGGGGATTTCTCTCTAAATTCTCCGTTGTTCCCCAAATTGGTCATAAACAAAATCAGTAACAACAAATTTCACCAATTCGTTTGGGTTTGAGCCCATACAAGTCTGGTGTTTGAACTAGAATCTTTGATACCATAATGAAATGTCCCCCGGACCAATTGTGGTACATTACGGTGCAGAATAAACATAAAAATGAAATTTATTCTAACTAAGTTAATTATTTTACTACTAACCAATTTCCTGTAGCTTACGGCTGCGAATTTAAAATAGATTTAGCTAATGCTTATAACCATAAAATCGATGCATATAAATCATATCAAAGTAACATGAATGCAGCTTAATCATTCACACACAAAAAATATAAATCACTCTCAAATACACAAAGATCATGCACAGAAATAACATATGTGAACAGCATGGAAACAAGATAAAACACTTATCTTTAAACAAAAGTTGTGAAACCAGCTACTTGGGACGAACATTCCACCCAACCATTGACTGACTGTTCCAAATCTCAATGGCTAGTCACCCCGAAGATGAGGCTCGAAATCCACAAAAGAGGGTGTTCTCTCAAAGTCCACTCATAGCTCATAGAACTCACAACCCAACGGATATTCTCCTACAATTATCTCGATTTTCCCACTAGCTCTTTTCCTATTAACCTATCCAACCCAAGGAATGTACCCCTTCACTGAAATCAATCCCTTGGGAGTCCCATTCCTTTATTAGGGTCTCTCTGGCATGGCCGGTTGGAAACTCAAGGGAAACTGATGCTAGGAAAAATATCAGCAAACCAACAACAAACACTTGTTTTTTTAGTGTAACTCACACAGGAGTTCACTCTTCAAGTCTGACAACATGGCACTTCAGTTTTCTAGCTCAAATTCACTCCAATTATGCTCCAGCATGCTCTAGAAATCACTCTCAATGGCTGCACCAGCTCCCAACTCTCTATTTTTCTCTCTACTTGCTTCTCATGCACCATATTGATTGTCCAAAAACTTGTTGATGTGTTCTTATGGCATATGAGGTTTCCTTCCGAAAAATCCACTCTGAATGGTTCATTTCGGAGTCTCTCATTCGGAGTCTTCCCACCATGTTCGGGGGGATATCTTTGATGCCTTAACTCTAAACATCCCATTGATCAATGGTCGCGATCTCTTCAAATCAACGATTTTTTTTCTTTGCTGACCAACATAGGGTCTATAGATTCATGATTGTTTTCTCTAAGGACTTAGCCATTTTTCGAGTTCTGCAAGACTTCGATTTTGACTTTCAAAAACTCAAGACGATTCTATGGCTATTCCAAACTATCAAACTTAAGGATAAAGCCTCACATGATTTGTAGGATCTCCACATAGTGAACATATAGAGTATTCGAGCAGGTAGAAGTTTTAATTTATTCATTTTTATGATTTAACCAAGCAATAGTAAACATCATAACATATCTCATCTTACAACATTCAAAATCATAAGTTAAGTACATAGACTTTTTCTTAGATTCAAACATTCATACATGTTATCATATAATTGTTTCATTCATGAGCATTCATATAAATTCACTCATAGTTGGATCCAATACAGATGAACACTTATCTAATAAGGAAATAATCCAATCCAATTGACTGAGAAAGGACGCCTTTCATCCCAACATTGGGTCTTATTGGAGAGCCACTTCCTACAACACACCACCCCCATGCCAAGCCATGATACCACCAAGGAAATTTACTCAGTAGGGTTATGATATTGTGACAATCCAGGAAAGTTACTCTCCTTCCTCCTCTGACACAGCAAAATTTTCCACCTCCCACTGAGCTTCAGGTCTCTATAATTTTATCAAGTAGTTTCTCAACTAGATTTCATCTACACAAGGGAGTCCCTTCTTTGCTCAACAGTCCCTCAATGACCTCCCCTTACTAGTGTCAGTTTCTATCCAGTAAGCACCGAGTTGTAGCCCATTATTTCTCTAGTTCAGGAATCTATGTCTTCTCTATCCAGGGTGATCACCAATAACTCAGACAATCTTCCAATTTTCTTTCAGAAAGACATTCTTTTCTTTCTCAATCAACACATTTGCACTTCTCTAAGCCTTTTATGTTGTTGTATTCTTATGTCTCTGGGTGCAATCTTCATTATGGGGTCTCACCTCCTATACAAAAAAATTACCTTATTGTATGTGCTCCCCCTTCGGTATGTTTCTCCATACCCTTAGGATCTTTGCAGCATCCTGTAGGTGCAACCTACAGTCTTCCCTTTGTAATTTGAAGGGGCGGTTCCATGGCACATTCCCCCATCAATTATTCAATTGGTCATTCTCTCTCTGTATGGGCCAAATGCCACAATCATTACTATTCAACCACCTCTCCGGCCTTCTCCTAATGGTCACATTATCTCTTCATGATTCAAGTTTGTTCGTAGGTGAATTTATCATGCTGGTAAACATAAATTAACTTGTTGTGCAAGTTTCCTATTTTCTTCACTGATGCATCTGAGCTCCGCTTCAATGCACCAGTCCCTCTAACTCATCAATTTCCTCTGGTGTATCATGGCCAGTACTTATCAAGGTTGTTCCCTCTCTGTCAGCAGTTTGGTGTTTATATTAAATCAAAACACAATTACATTCCTTGTAATGTTAACATATGAAGTTTGTGCATAATTACAATGTTGGGATGAAATAGGGTGTTACGTGCACTATGCCTTTGTGTTGATCTATGTTGATATGGTCAATTATTTTCATTTCTTATGATTGATTCTATAATAAACAATTAAAGCGATAAAAATAAAAAGTGGTCAAAATATGTTCAATACTTATTCACCCCCCCCCACCCCCCACTCTCAGTATTGGTGTATATTCCAACAAGTTGCAACTAATACTCATGGATATGGGTCATAGATTAATGATATACCTATGCAATTAATCCAAAAAATGATATCTAATATGTTATATTGTGGAATCCCCTCTATGATTAAATAATAAGAGTGAAGGGAGCTCTAACTGATAGTTCATAAGGCACAATACTTGATTGTGAGGAAAACTCCATAGTTAAGCATGCTTGAGCTAGAGGCATCTTGGGATGGGTGACAACCTGCGAAGTCTTGGTTACTGGGTGCAAGACCCAGAAGTGATGATTGATTTTATGCAATTCATTTTTCTAGTTTTAATCCCACTTCTTCAACCCTATGAGCATCACCTGATGCAATGAGTGCTAAGTGGACTATTCAAAACATGAGAATTGTTGGCCAATTGTGACTAATACTCATGGATATGGATCATATATTAATGAATTACTCTATATGGTTAATCCCAAAAATGATATCTAACATGTTCTTTATGTTGATGAACTTATCCTCACTAGTAGTAACCCTAAACGTTTAACCCATGTGAAATCCAGCCTTAAAAAGAAATTTGAAATGACAAATTTAGGTTATTTACATTATTTCCTTGGCCTCCAAGTATTGCAAACGAAGGAACTGTTTTTTCTTTCTCGATATAAGTATTCATGCGACCTTCTTCATCACTTTCACATGGATGGTTCTAAGCCAACCCTTTCTCCCTTCCAGTTTGGATTCAAACCTGTTGTCACCTATACTACTCTCGAAGTTGATGCCGCTTCGTACTATCAATTAGTTGGTAACCTCATATATTTGACTCTTATCAATCATGATATTTCCTTTGTTGTTGGTGTTTTTTCCCAGTATATTCAAACACACCATGAAATTCATTGGAAAGTAGCTAAAAGTATACTTTGATATGTCTAGGGTACATTTCAGTTTGGGATACATTACAGTTCAAGGGGGACTCCTTTGTTGGTTGGTTTCACTGATTCAAATTGGGCCAACGACCTTGATGATCAAAAGTCTATTGAAAGTTATGTTTTAAGCCTTAGTTCTAGACCTGTCACTTGGGATTGTAAGAAACAATAGGTTATTTCTCTTTCTTCAGTAGAAGCAGAGTACTGAGTAGCGGTTAATGCAACTCAAGAAGCCTTGTGGATTTGATATATCGTTTCAAAGTTTGGATTCTAGCAGAAGCATCCGACCACCCTCTATACGATAATAAAGTGTCATTAAGCTCACCAAATATCCAATTCAATATCATGTAGCAATCACATCAAGATATACATGCACTTTATCAAAAATCTCATTCATGATCGAGTTATTGAAGTGCTCTTTTTCCCTAGATAAGATCAAGTTGTAGACATTTTCACAAAGTCTCTTACAGAAGTGAAGTTTTTCAAACTTCAATTTATGTTAGGAGTTCGAGAAGTGTTCATTAAAGGGGGTATAGGCTCTAATGCCTCTTTCCTTCTCTTATTGTGTCACATTTGTAAATCCTTCAATCCTATCTTGAGTTGTTCTTAAGGGGGGGGTGTTAGGATATTTAGACACTTAGGAGTTAGTGAAGATCAACTTGTTCTAATGTGTCGTTAGTTTAAAGTGTGTTCCTTAGTGTATTTCATTAGTATGAATTTGTAATTATGTAATATGATGGTAACGATATGTTCTAGACATATATTTATTTGACAGCTCATATTATCCTTGATCTTAATGACTACATTGATCTGTGTCTTAACACCTTATTGGTCCATGATCTCTATTTAAAGAGCATGGAGGGTCATTTATCAATGTGATTGTGACAAACTCTCTTGTAATATTTTTCTTTTTCATTAATAAATTGTCTCAACTAGCCATGTTGGATGCGTGCATGGATGTTTCCCCGCATTGGGGTTTTACAATGTAAAAACATTGATGTATTTATCTCTTATCTGGTAGTGTGATTGGTTACTTAAGGTGTTCATCCACATTTGGAATACCTTGTCTTTTAAAACACCAGTGAGTGATCAATTGTCAAAGTATAAAGAGGAAACTAGCATTGTATTTGACTTCCCTACATGGACATCTTCTTTAGCTTCTGCCTCCATTGATACTCTGAAAAGAAATTATGATGCATTGGACATTTTCTGTATGAGGTGTGTTTCTTTCAATAGGTTCCATTATAACATGCTATTTTCGACAACGAGACCTATATTGGTTTTATCTGCATGTTGGTTTTCAAGTTTCAAGATTCATTTTTTGGGTGGCAGAAATGGTGCTTATAGTGAAATTTGGTTTGGTGGTATTGTGTGGAACCTAGGGAGGAGTCACTTTTTTGTATTGGGAAAGCCAAGAAAAGGCAAGAAAAGGAAAGCCTAGGCATTGATCACATATTTTGTTGTGGACACCCCATCCTCTTGGCATCTTGCACATTCATCCATGGAGTTGGCTACCTTGGAATTCACACATGTGGAGTGGTTGCGTGCATGTGCATTCTTGGAGGGAACATTCCATGTGGACACTTGGCATTTGAATTGGCTTGATGCCTATTTTTGGTGGTGTGTACCCTTCATGAGCATTATTCGGTGTATACTACTACTATTTTTGGATGAGGGAATTTTTTTTTGGACAGG
>ML805533.1:246514-269115 GCA_009831015.1 Picea engelmannii
ATTCTAATTGCAATTATAATGAACCATGCTTCATTTTGGATAGAGTAAGGTGAGGTTTCAACTCTCTTATTTCTATTGTGATTATGTTAGCCTACATGTGATTGTTATTATTTGTTCCTAGAGTCTTTATTAGGATGGGACTTCAACGTTTTGTCAAAATTAGGTAATGAGAACCATTAATTTTTTATGGATTTAGCACTTAGAAATATTTTCCACCATAAGAGATTTGTTAATGTGTAACACGAGTATTTATAATCACTTTAGAAAAAAAAACATACATTCATACACACAGAATTCATCAACATAAAATAAATTCATCAACATTTAAAAAGATTAAGATTAAAATAAAGTATTAAAAAGATTAAGATAAAAATATATCTATATTATTCTTTAAAGTAAAAAACTATATTAATATTCATGGTCTCGATAGTCTAGAAATCATCATGTTCTTGGACCTGAAATACCATGACGATCTTTCAAGTTCATTTGGAAAAAAGACCTAGCCAAGAGGGGAAACCATGTATACCATGTCTGTCACGGTTATGCTTAGAAATTGAAAGATAAAGTTAAAATGTCTAGTATGGCTATGGCCATATTTGGAAACTATAAAAACATAGGCAAAAACTGAATTAACCATAAGAAAATGTTCTAGAAATTGTTTGGAACCTCAGGTTCCATAGCAGAGGACTTGCTAGGACCAACACCATCTTCAGAAATACCACCATGAGGACCAGTAGTTGCAACTCCATAACCAATAGTCATAGCCCTAGGACGAGAATTCAGTGGCTGGAATACACCTTTGTGTTTGAGAGCCAACCAAGTGTTGACTTTGGACATGTATTCCATCTGTATCTCCAGCATCTCCATTCGTCTTTTGAGCTGAAAAAAACTTTGTATTTTGGCAGTATGTCTAGAGCTACCATCGTCTTGACATGCCAGTAGAGTTCAAGTGTCTCAAATAAATTAGATTTTTGGGTCCTGGTGCATCCCATATCTGGGATCACCCTTCCCACTTGTAAGTCAACCTATGACTCTTTTTTAAATTCATGAACAAGGCAGACCTCATATTCCAGGGCCGACATGGAAACTTTGTCTTCCTCAGGAACATGGGTTTCATAGTAACTGACAATATCTATTGTTGCTCTTGTTGCATGAGATGGATCTTCCCTAGAATTTCCATCATTCAAATGGTGAGGCTTACAGCTGTGAGGAGCCATTAGAATGAAGTATGGAGTAGAGGGAGTTATAGGCCTACAGGTAGGGGGAATATGAACAAGCAGAAACGTAAGAAGAAGGTCCATAATAATATGAGAGATGCAATTAATATCATAGGCTCCTCTATGTTATTAATGAACTTACCAAGATTTATGTCACCCTCAAGGAATATTTTGATGGGTGCTCTCATGGATATGAGTTCCTCAAGGTGCAGACGAATAGCCATGATGATACTTAGCATCATATATTGCAATAGAGCATTCATCGACATTATTCTCATATTAATGCAAACTGTGTTGATAGAAAGAGTGATCTCCTTCTCCCTCATGTGAATAGTCTGGAGTTTCATGGCCAACAAAGACACATTCAATTCCATAATGGTGTTGGGTACTTTCAAGTCCAGAACCTATTGAGGACGGTCGAACGAATATCTCAGGGATGATGGTGGAGGTGGCATGTCCATGGCCAGGATGCGACAGGTGGAATTCCCCTGTACTCGAACCATGCGCCACATGATCCCCCACTAGCATTTGAGATTTCATGCTACTAGACTCCCCATCCAAGGATAAAATATATCTATATTAGTATATATTGTATTATTATTTTATTTTAAATTTTATTATTATGGTTGATTTTGTCTTTTTAATCAATCTCTTTTGTATTCCAATTTAGTTTATAATTAATGGTATGTTATATTATACATCTAAATTATATCTGGTTGCATATGTATTGGGTTACTCTCTCTGCAATAATTAGTGTAGTGGCGGAAATAATTTACTCTCTTTGTAATAATTAGTGTAGTGGCAACAATCATCTACTTTCTCTGTAATAATTAGTGTAGTGGCAGAAATAGTCTACTCTCTCTTGAATAATTAATGTAGTGGCAGAAATAGTATTGATAACAAGATGAAAGTATTGCTAATGATTGTGTACACACACCACACATACATATACAGATAACAACTAGAATAGGAGCAGACCAAACCAAAGTGGTATCTTGTACAAGGCTTGTATCTTTTTCTATTGTTTGGCCTACTCCTACTTTAGTTTTTTTTATTGTTTCTTGCAAAAAATCTTATGTTTTTCTCTATTTGGAGTTTGTTATTCTTGTGTTTACTGCTTCATCTATTTTCGATAAATCATTCTATTTATTTCTTTTGGATTTCTCTATGAATACCTAAGCTTCGACTTCATAAGAGTTTAACTTGTAAATTGGACTTAAGAAGCAAATCTTTCAACATATGATCAAATATAGTCCCAATTTTCATTGAAATCTTCAACTATGCCATAAAGGGACTCAAGTTTAGATTTTTGGGGGGGAACAATCTTTTGAAAAATTTGTTGGCTCTCCATAGAGATAACAATCATTTCCTTGTTGGTTTTTATTATCAAACTTTTTTTTTGGAAATGTCTTTTCTTCTAATAATTCTTTCATGGATTCATCTATCTATCGTGAGACTCTTAAGTCAATATCTCATTTTATTTTAGAAGTGTTTCTTTCCTTTTTTCTGACTTGTTATATTGATTTATGAAAAAAATTACCAATCTTTCAAATCAACTTTGTTCTTTATCATCTTTTTTATGGACCTTCTATCCATACATAAATCTTCTATGCAAATTCTTATCATTTCAGCTACATTTGCAAAGGCTAAATTAGTAGTATCTAATTTCTATTTACAAGCATGATATATGTACTTTATGAAGAATTGGATAAGGAATTATTGTTATGATATTTAGCTTGATGGCATTTCCATCTACATGATTGCTTGTTTAAGACATTTTTTCATAATCCATCATGAATTCATTAAATCCTTTTAAACTCACTAATTCCATCCCTAACAACATTTTCATGTCACTTTCCTTGGTGACCTGCTTCCATAAACCAAAGGATAGCACAATTATCTTTATAAGTGTAGTTAAGTTTCTTATTTGTTCTTTTGATAGGGCCTTTGTCCCTCCTTCTAACAATAAACCAAATTCATTTCCAGTTTTGCTTGAGAGTTTTTCCAATGAGAATATTAAGATTCCTTTGAATTGTGCATCTATTCATAATCCAGGCCATTGTCTACCTGCACTAGGTGGCATAAATTCAACCATTCTTGCAATTTCTCTACGCGTTCATTAGTTTATAAGTCATTAAAATCAAGAGGTAGATTGAGGGGGGGATTTTCACTTAATTTTATCCGGTTTCTCCAAATGATTTCCTCGTGATGTTGCTTCTACTTTTCAGAAGGTTAGAAATTCGTCTACCTTAAGAATTGTCTTGAGGATATGTCTTTCTCTTTTTACGTCTCTAATTTCCTTGAGTTAGTTTTCCAATTGATTTATTTTTTCTTGGTTGGAAGCATTTGAAAGTTCAACTGCTTTCATCATGTTACGATAGGTCTATATTTAAATTTAGTATGGAAAGTATCTACATTGGCATCTATATTATGGTTCCACCATCTCCACTAGTTTATTAAATAATTGTCATGGTTCTATCAAGATTGTTCAGAGTTCCATGAAATATGCACATCATTTCATGAACTTCAAAAATGTTCTTAGTTCAACCCACATATATCAAGGTTTCCATAACTACTTGGGTATCCACCGTCCCAATCATTTCTATGGATAATTATCATGGTTCCACTAACATTTTTCATAATTCCTTAAACGAATTGCATGGAAACATAAGGAATACTCTCAGTTTCACTCATGTATAACGCGATTCCAATTATTGTTTGTGGTTCCACCATTACCACTAGTTCCACAAATAATACTCACATTTTCAATGGTAGTGTTCACCATACTCATAATCATGCACATGGTAACATATGCATTGCTCACATTTCCATAGGCATTGTTCATTTTTCCTTGAACAACACCCACAGTTCTGTGAACTAAAGCATTGTGATCTTGGTTCCATTCACACATGTCATGATTTCAATAATTGCTCGTGTTTCCATCATCTTCACTAGCTCCATACACACTACTTACATAACCATCCCCATTGTTCATAATTCCCTAAACAATATGCACGGCTCTACGAACTTAAGAAACATTGATGCTTCCACCACCATACATTGTGGTTTTGCTAATTTTGTGTGCTTCCACCACGCCCACTAGTTCCGTAAGAAGTTATTAGAACAATGTGGGTGGAACCAAAATTATTATTTACATTCATGGAACCATGCACATTATTCAAAAACCGTGAATGATCTTGAATGATGTTGATGGAACCACTCACTTATTCTCTTGAAGCATTCAAAACAAATGCACAGATATTCATAGAAACATTTAAAAGTACAATATTATATTTATTTTTCACATATTTAAAAGTCTATTTAAATAATTAGAATTTAAGTTTTAAAAAACAATTCTATATAATTATTAGAAACAAGTTTTTTAAATTCAAATTAAATGATTATACAATCATCATCATTTTCAGATGGTTGTCAAAATTGATATTCAACTTTAAAATATATATTTTAATATACAAAAATTAAATTTAACAAAATTTTCTAATGAAAAGACAAGATGATATTATTATTATTATTATTATTATTATTATTATTATTATTAAATTAGTGTTTTTTGAAAAATATGAATATTTTATTTCAAAATATATCTCAATACTAAAAACTAAATTTAACAAAAAATTTTACTAGTAAAACCATAAGGATAAACATGTTCATGGTTCCATAAACAGTGCTTATGATTTTAGTAATATGTTTTGTGGTTTTGATAATACTAGTAAAACCATAAGCATAAACATTGTTTATTGTTCCATAAACAAAGCTTATGCTTTTAGTCTCTTCTCTTGGAATGCAAGACTGAATCATTGGGCCCACTGCAGTCTCAGGAGCGTCATGCTCCTCATCCGATGTTGAATCATAACCTAAAGGTTGTCCTCGCAACATGTACAACCTATCCACCCGATCACCAGTCAGTTGTGGCTCCACCGGTTCCACTCCCTCCTTGTAGATAAATACATGTCCCCTCTTGAACAATGTAAAATATCCAAAATCCTCCAAAGCTAATACTGAGAGCAAGTTAACCCTCAATCGTGGAACAAAGAGAACTCCATCAAGCTCTAGGAATCCTCCATACTCGAGTCAGAATCTAACCCTTCCAAATCCACGTACATATCGTGCCATACTACCTTCACTCTCCACCATTCGGTCAGGACCTATCTCTGTGATAATAAGGAATGCTCGTCAGATTCTTGTCATGTGACAAGAGGCTCCACGGTCAACAATCCCTTTGAAATCACCCCCAAATCCTCCACTACTGACACCAGATACTAGAGTAACCAAAGAAAATTCCTTATCAAACTTGGAAGAAAAGTCCTCCATGGTTGTTGTAGCAGCTGTCTTAGGCCCCTCCTGTTCCTTCCTCTTCTTCTTATTCTAAGGCCACTAAGAAGCAAGGTTCCCCAAATGGTTACAACAATAACATCTGACTCTACTCAACTCCCTCTTGGAATATCCTTTCTTCTTTCTCTTTGCAACAAGAGAAACATATCCATCATCTCCATCTGTCTTCTGTCCACTTCTTTGATATCCTTCCTGGATCTCCTCCTGAGAGAAAACATCCCACAGTCTGCTCCAATATAGAAGATGCTCACGACCCACCACACACTTCACGAAGACTTCCCTTTCCCTAGTGAATCCTTCCAATGCTATCCTCACCAACTCTGAATCTTATATGACCTCCCCAACTGCAGCCAACTCATATTTCACTTGAGATAATCAAGTAAGATAAGAAGACACACTATTCCCCTTGCCCATATTGGTATCATGCAGTTTATCCTTCAAGGCCATCTTCCGGTTTTCATTCATTGCCTCAAATAAATTCTTAAGTGCATCCCACATCTCTTGGGATGTCTTCTTCTCATCCAAGTGTGGAATAAGGTTGTCCTTCACCCCATCCAGAATAATCCTTTGAGCTTTGGCCTCCTTTACCTCATGCAAATCCAAAGCAACAGGATTTGTTGTGGGAGCCACAACAACAGAATTGGCATAGTTCCAAATATTGTTCTCCTTGAGAACAACTGACATCTAGACCTTCCACTACAAATAGTTGGAAATTCCATCCAACCGATCCTTAAATATAATGCATATAGCCATATTCCCTATTATTATTCAAAGGAAAACAAACAATAGATTTCCCCCCTTTCAAACTTGCCCAAATATATCACTGCTCACTTTCACTCAGAGCCCAAGCTCTGATACCATGTAGAAATTTAATGACAAAATCGGCAAGACTAAATTATGTCATACACTTAGTTACCTAGAGATAATTGTCTTCTATGAACTTTGAAATCTTTAAACCCACATTTAGAAGTTACCATAAGCATAAATACACATTGCTAAGAAATTTTGTGGCAGAATAAACGCAATGAACAACAACCATTAATCTTAGAAAAACTCAGAAATAGGCAATGCTAGGGAAAACCCTAATGTAGGGAAACCCAATGAGAGAGAGAGATTTTATTAGCTTAAGGAAATATATATCAGCAGCAGCAGTACATTTACAACCAAGAGAAATAACTTACAGTACCCAAGAGTCCTGAATTTTTTCCTCGATTTCTGTTCCCACAAAATCCATACTATTGTACGGATTTTCCCTCTTACATCACCTCAAAATATGTTCCAAATAACAGTTGTACAAACAACAACAACAACTACCCTCTTCAACAACAGAAAATACTGAAAAAACTACCTCAATTTAACTGTAGAAATCTGCCTCGAAATCCATTCCCTCCCAGCCTATTGTACAAACTTTACGGATCCACACAGTACGGCCTCTCTAACAGTTGTAAGTTACAACACCCTCACATAGAAATCTCTCTTAGGATTTGTGCCCAATCTCTCTTGGGAAATGCACCCTTCTTGCTGCCCTCTTTCCTCTCTCAAGCTCTTCTCAAAAATATATCTCTAACTCTTCCTAAATGTGTCTTGCACACTACCCAATGCATTCTCTTATAATCTGAAAGTGGCTCTTCACCTTCCCCAACCCTATATCTAATGGCCAAGATCTAATCTTGCCTTTACAAGATCAAGGGTCATGAATCATTCCTTCCAAAATAAATCACTTTAAAATATTAAAGTACATTTTCATTTTATAACATAAGTGCACTTTATGAGATAAAGCCACTTTAATATTAGAAGGTACACTTTATTAAAAATTCCCTTACATAAAAGAACCACTTTATCACAACTTTATAAAAACCCATTACAAAGTCAAGTGTCTAGTAGTGTAGGTACAACGTAACTTCTGGATACAAGACACACATGCGGAGTACCTCCTGAGATAAAAAGCTAACGCTTTGAAAGGTTCTTCGCAGCACTTGATTCTTTCTAATCCTTCTAAATTTTGTATGCATGAAGGGAGGAGAGAATACATTAACACATGTGATCTTTGGAGACCTCTTTGGCGTGTGAAATTTTATTTTTGTGCAAGGGTGTGAGTGAAAAAAAAAATTGCAGTTTATGTTTGAATTTGTAGTAGGTGGATGTCATGTGGTCCTTTAATCTTCTTTGTTATTAACCACTTAATTTTTTTGCAATCCTTGCTAAATTAGAAAACTAGACTTGGTTTGTAAGAGATGTGGACATGTGGGGACCTTACCAATATTTTAACTTACTAAGTGTTTGTTTGCAAAAAATGAGACTATCCTAGGTTTTACAATGATATGGATATTAAGGGTCCATACAAAGATTTAGCACCCTAGTATGTTTACTTTTTAAAAAATAACTATGAGGTACACATGTGCTTTGGCCTCAGCTAGTTAATTTGTGTGTTTTTTTTTAATAAACTAAGAATATACTAAAGAGAATATGTGCACATTATAGGGTTCTTATTGCCACTTCAATTTACTTCATATGTTGTTTGTTCTAAGGGAGACGGAAAAAACTTATACACTCCTTTATGGTTCCCCAAGATCACTCAAGAGAGTGTGAGCGGAAGAGTGTACATATAGGTGAATACTCAGTTTAAATGCTAAGGGAGACCTGTTTGGTGACTTGCAAAATGACAAAAGTGAAATAAAGATATCTTGAAACCTAAAAGGGAATAAATCATAGTAAGAACATCGTGGAGTTACAAATATAGATTTATTCCTTTTAGCCACTTGGATGTGCAAGAAAGGAAATTTTAGTGTTAGCCTAGGTTTGATTATCACAACAGTTAATTGTAAGTGTGAGTGGAGCATCATAAAATAAATAATATAAACAAAATAAGGAAATACTAGCATGAAATTGAAGAGAAAGAGTAAAAGACATGAGATATGTTGTACCAATGGAAATACTTTGAGTACAACACCACAGGGAATTTGATGAGCAAATGAGATCCCTTCTTCCTCTTTGGGATGGGTCATTTTTTTCCCTTCAGGAAATTTTCTCTCTCAAGAATGAAATGGTGAAAAGAGGTGTACAAAATCTCTCAATAGATGAGAGAATCAAAACATCAAGAAACAATGGTTATGAAAGTATGGATGAGTTCGTGATAAAAGAGGATTCTCAATACTCATGCAACCAACATAACATTACTTAGACTTATCATATAATTTTTCATATTAATGGATTCGATTTATAGGCCTCCAAAAAGCTTGGCGAAAACTAGTTTCAATAGGAAATGGTAGGCCACTTGGGTGTGGCTTCCCATTCTTGAGTAGACATAAACCCATTGGTTGTACCAGTCTTCAATTCTTATGGGATCAAGGCCTCTTGGTCCTTAAACTAGGAGTAATATTTTATGGGAGTTTTGATCATCAATGCACCAAAAATTTGGTGAAACTACACTTCTTTTGGTTCATGTGAATTTCAAGTGAACAATTGCACTAATGTGTGCGGATTGTGCTAAATCAGGTTTCGTTGAGCCACACAAATGGGGAAAAAAATAAATGTGTATAGTTTTTTTGTTATGTTGAAGGTGGCGTGTTAATTCCATGAACATATAACTTTGTTTAAAGAATTTATGACTCTTCCATTGATCACTTGTATAGCTCTGTGATTGATTTTTAAGTGATAACACTTTTCATCTCAATAGGTCCTTGAAATTGAAATTATGACTACCTTCAAATTTCACCATTGCTTACAAGCATAATGATAATATTCTACTTCCACATAGTTAATGCATGGAACAATGAACATGTCCAATCATTTTCCTCTTACCAGCATAATTCCAATAAAATTCTCTCCTTCCAGTTTCCTCTGTAAACAATAATGCCAAAAGTCATCTCTTCTATCAGTTTCCAATAGTGACCCTTGTTGATTAAAAATTTGGTCACCTCTATTTTCCTCTCTTCGAAAAAAAAAATAATTACAAGAAGAATAAAATTTTAAAAGATCATAATCTCACAGTGTATCCCTCAGTTTCATACTCCTCACATATTTTACAGATTCAAAATACGAGTCTGTATGCTCAAGATATCCACATTTTTGTTTAAAAGAGCATTTCTTCATGTGCAATACAACCAGTTTCTCTCTCCGTACTTAGTCTTGCTACTTAGTCTTCTTGGAAACTCACCTTTCTATTTTTAACTGAGAGAGAAATTCATGTTCTCGGTTTTTTCTCTCTCATACTCTCATAACCACTTCACTTCTCCTACAATCTACCATACTTAGTCTCATTTCCATATTTCACTCATTCATATCATCTACCAATCCCCTCTCATTGACTCTACCATAATTGTATTATTTTGAAATTTCACTCATATCCCCTCTCCTCTCCATACTTAAAATATTTATCGCTCCTCTCTATACTTATAATAATTTCACTCATTCCCCTTCCTCTCTCCCATATCTTATACTCCTCTCTCTTATATACTCTCCTCTCTTATAACTCCATCCTTCATTATACTTAGTTTTATTTTCCCCTTCTACCTCTCTTCCCTCTACCCCCCACACATGTTCGATGGATCATCCTTACTTAGTTTCATTTTCATATCCTCTCTCCCCTCCTTATCCCTTCATATCTCTCTCTCTCTCCATGCATCCTATCCATCTCCCATTCTTTTTTTTCCTTTCCCCCTCACTTCACTCCTCTCCCTCCTGTATGGGTTCAGAAACCCTTTTACCTTTCCCCCGCAACCTCTCCTCATCCCCACAAAAATAAAACCCTCACAACCTTCCATACTCCACTGAACCGCCATCCCTTCCCCCTCTCCTCTCATTCATCTCCCCATATCCATACTTAAACTTTTCCTAAGTTTTATTCCACCGTATCCAATCAAGACAGGTGGCAGACATGACAACCAATGACACTAAGAAATGTGGAAATGAATGAAAATATGACATTTGTCATTCTATGGAAACTATTACAGTGATACACATGGCGATGACATGGACGTTGATTGAATGTTGACTAGGCATTGATTGGGCAATTGGGTCACCAAAAATTTTATGGAGTCATGATTTTCCTATGGCTTGAGCTTCATAGTTTCCTTTTGTTTCACACAATTCATGTGGATCCCTTTACTATATAAACACTTAACTATCAAATAGCACAATTCATGTGGTATTTTAAAATGTGAATTTTAATGAAGGGACAAGATTAATCCATGAAATTGATGAATGACTACTAAGCAATGAACTTCCGAAGATCATAACTCAAGATTTGGGCGTCGGTTTTGGAAAAAATATACCTCATTGGAAATGTAATTTGACGAGTAATATGATGGAATATGTTTTAAGAGATGAAGTTTTCTATAATTATTCCATAAATTAAAATATCATTCGAGTATATTTCAACACTTGTTTGGAAATTATTTTTGGTACCTCGACTTCCTGAGTGCATATCTTGAGATCCATACCTCTACATTGCACTCAAGAGGACTCGTTGGTTATATTGAATGATGAATATTAATTCTGGAATGGTTTTCAAGACTAATATTTCAGTTATCATGCTTAGGAAATCAAAATATGGTAAACCTTTTTCTCACACAGTCAACTTCAAAATTTGGAAATAAAAGTTTATTAATTAACTTTTATTAATGGTTAAATTGGGTCCCAACTCAAGGAACACATATCAAATATAATATTTACCTAAAGGATTAATTCATTGCACCAAAATTAAAAAATTCTAACTAAAAGTGGTTGCTAGAGAATGAAGACAAGAAGATGTAAAAGGCATTCAAAAGGATAGTAGTTGTGGCTGGAGGTATCTCAAGATTTTTCTACATAAATATTCTCCTTGAAGCAAATTTAATCGTTCTAAATATTTCATGAATTAGCATTCTTGGTCAGATCTTGGTTTGTATGCGTCCACGAAGACTCTAAGATCATATCATGCCTCTGCTTTATCTCTTTTAAATGAAAAAAGAGTCGATTTCATGATTGTGTCTCTTTGTGATTGTGTCTCTTTCACTGAACCTAAAAAATTATCTTCATTATCTTCATATATTAACATATCTTCATTAAAAATTATGTTTCTTAACATATCTTCATTATAAATAAAATTTCTATCCCTATTTTAAGTGTTATGAGCCATATTTTGACTAAGAAAAACACAAATTTTAACAAAGCATCTACTTATCAACAACACTCCTAAGATTGAAATAAAAACGATTGAACAACCAAAAACTAATTGGCATATGCAATAACAATAACATTATTGAAGGGAAGAATTTTCTTTCCACCCATGGAATCTGGATTTTATTTACTAAAGGGAAGAATATTCTCTCCCCATGAATTTACTCATGCATAACTTCCCATCCTAGCCTAGAGTACTCCAAAACTACTTAATCCAGAAGCTGATCTACCCGCATTTGTTCCCCTTGGAGATCCTATAGCATATTGCCTTGTGCCATAGCTTGATGAAAGAGGAATCGTACTAAGCTCTAATAGACTAGATAAATGAAGCACGGTGCCAGTGTTGCTAGCACCATCCTTATCTTTGAAAATATACTACCTAAGTCTTGTTATAATTTGGATGAGTGCATCTCTTGCAACACTCGGCTATCCAGTAATCTGAACAAGCTCCTCATTTTCAGAGGCACATTTTGGTAGCCCATCTTTGCAAAATATGTGAATATTTGCTTGTGTTTTCCTCCGCATATCAATAATTATGTTCCCACCTTTACCAAGAAGGAAACAAATGTTCTTTGACGAAACAAGAAACCTCGTAGAAATGGAACCATCTTTGTCAGTGGTTCCACTAGTCTTTCCTTGCAATTGGAGAATGGCCTCAAGAGTAGGTGAAACACGATCATCATCCAACTCTGTTTCTCTTGTATCCTTCCTCATGGTTTTGATTGTATTCCCGTCCTTGCCAATCACCCCTCCAATTTTATCATTTTATGATTTGGGCATAGTGCTCGAATAGAAAACTCCTCGAGACTTTTCTTAACAGCAGAATTCCCAAATTTTGAAAAAATGGAAAGAATAGGGTTACTAAGAGGTCGTGCACTTCCGGCTTCACTTCCATATCCTCCCAGTCCTGACAAATGGGAGACATAACCAATAATTAGAGCACGTAAATTATGATGAGAAAATAGTGAATCTCCTTGTGGAAGATAATTTGTCAAAGGAAATGCAGGCACACCAGAAGGAACGAGTGGACGTTGGTTTGTTGCAGGTAAAATAATAACCCAAGGAATTTGCTCCTTAGGTGGGTGTTTATATAGAAAAGATGAAAATGCATACAATGCTTTCTTTACATAGGTTTCATCCCCAGATATCAAAACAAGTTCATCAAAACTAAAAGAACAGCCTGGAAACTTATCTTTTCTCGGTATCTGAATTTGTGCACCCGATTCACCTCTCAAGTTTTGAATGTTATTTCCACCTTTTCTAATCAAACTTATGATCTGGCTGTTAGCAACTAGCAATCAAGCATTTTGTTGTCTCTTTTTGTCGGCATCATTATCTCTACCAAAAGATTCTTTGAGAATAACATAATGCACTCTAAGAAGAGCATCATGAGCAGGACAGATAGGTTCATTGTCATTGCCATCCTCACCATCCTTCTCCTTGTCCTTGCTTGATGGTGAGCTGAAGATTACTATCACGTGCTCATCAACGCTTGGAACAACATCTGCAACTTTGATATTCAAACACGTCAATTGTATCAGAGATTTTATTACTTTACCCCCCTTTCCTATAACACTTCCAACCACATTACCAGGACACAGTATGCGATACATGATACTGTCAGCACCAGGCAAAGCTTTCTCTCGACCACTGCCAGAGTTCTGCATCTTATTTCTTTCATTGTTCTCTGCAAACTTATTTTCCTTGCGTGTTCACTTTCTAGCAGCAGAGTGTAACCCATCCATGGTAATCCTTACAGATAAGATCTCCCCCTATTTTAAGGTTTTGCAAATGGGGTAGCAAGTTAAGTGGGATTGATTGTGGGGAAAACTCCACACTTAAGCGCGCTTGAGCCAAAGGCGTCTTGGGATGGGTGACCACTTGGAAAATCCTGGTTACCAGGTGTAAGCCCCAAAAGTGATGATTGATGCTTGTCATTCATTTTGCTGGTTTCAATCCTATTTCTTCACCCCTATGAGTATCACCCGATGCAACGAGCATTAAGTGGACTGTTCAAATCATAAGAATTATTGGTCAGTTGAGACTAATACTCATGGATATGGGTCATATTTTAATGATGATCCATGTGGATATCGGTGGCCACACACCTTTTCCAATTGGCTCAAAAAGGTTTTCTGACAATTTTGGTAATTTACTATTTTTAGAATTTTTTCGGGTCTTGAACTTCCGGAGCTGTTTTGAGACCCTAAACGACATTTTTTGGGAAAACAGGGAGAAACATAGAACAAAGTTCAATGTTTCTCACACAAAAGTTGTAGTCCTCAGGTATATGTTTCTAACGATGTATCGAGTGCCCCAAACGGAGATCGTATGCAAAAGTTACGCCCCTGGGAAGTTGACATATCAACTACCCCCATCGAAGCTCGCAAACCTTTTGGATTTTCATCTTCCGGGGTTAGGGTTTGGGATTTTCCTTATGTTAAAAAGGTCCTTAGAGCCTCATTGTAATGATCATCTTCTTGCGAATGCGAGTAGCCGTCACATCTCTTCTCATAGATAAGTTTCCACCATTCTAGAGAGTCTTTCACTCTATATTTTTATAGTCTTTGTACATTTATTTCATTAATAGAAATCATGTATTACTGTATCTCTGTGTCTATGGTTGCATCTATGTTATATTTCTATTATATTGTTGGATATCCGATATATCTCTGTATATTTCTTTATTATATATTCGCTCTCATTTCGTGACGAAAATAATCTGGATCAATGGTATCAGAGTAGGCTACTCTTGATTGTTTTTCAGTGCATGTCCTTGACGAGGTCCGAGTATAGAAATTTATGTCTCAAGCTTGTCTCTCTTGAAGACAATCGCTCTCGCACACTGAAGAAACCCTCCATGGTGGAAGAAAAGAAAAATGATGGAGTAGATGATCCTATAAGTGTGTTTCTTGAGCAATCTCTCACGCGACAGAGGGATGAAATGATGGAGAATTTTTCCCACATCCTTCAACGCCTCCTGATAGCATCAAGGGCATCTTCATCAAGCGGCCACTTTGGAGGCACCTCGCCTTTTAAGGTACAGGTCAATTTTGATATTCCTATATTTGAAGGTCAGATAGATGCGGATGCCCTAGATAAATGGTTAAATCTGTTAGAAGGTTATCTTCACGCTCCTTAAGGCTCTCCCCCATGTCAAACATTGGAGGAAAACTTACTTGGAGTAGAGTTCCACAGAGGAGTCTGGAATATATGGGTCCGAGCCCACTTGGGATTTTTTTTGTGGATGTGGTAAAGGAACAATATTACCCTGTTGGCAACTATGAGGACCAGTACATGAGATGGACAACATTGCGATAAGAGAGGGGCTAAGAAGCTTTGGAGTTCACCAATACCTTCCATACTTTGTGCACCAAGCTGGGTATCAAAGACTCTGAACAATGTTTGGTTCTGAAATATCGTGGGGCTCTACACAAATACATCCAAACTAAAATGGATTTTCTGAACATCTCGTCACTCGGTGTTTCCTATCGATATGTTGTTAAAATTGAGTGTAAATTTAAGCACCAAAATAAACGGGAGTTTGGGTCTACAAATCCACAACAACCAAAGTATGAAAAAGAAATCCATAACAAGCAATCTCCCGAAAACCATTCCAAGCCACAGGAAAAGAAGGGTCGCGGGAAGACAAAGAAGGAAACTAGAAAATGGTGTGATTTCCACAAAATCCCCTAGCACAACACCAATGAATGTCGCTCAAAACAGTCATTGGTGGTCGAGATCAAAGACAAGGAGTCGAACCCTGATTCATAATCTGATTCTGAAAATATTGGTAAAGGACAGATCATTAACGCAGACCCCAATGTTATTTTCATGACCGCAACAATTCAACCAGAAGAACCAACAGATCCAGAAGAGGGGGAGTGCCTTTTTCATTTTCATATGTGGGTGAAGGGGACTCTGCTGCATTTTATTGTTGATAGTGGAAGCCAGAAGAACCTCATCTCAGCAGAGGTCGTCAAACAGTTGGGATTTTTGACAACACCACACCTGTAGCCATACAACATTGGGTTGCTTCGCCAAGGACGAGATCTTTGTGTCATCCAATAGTGTCGATTTTCATACGACATCCAACCCTTCAAGGATAAGGTATTATGTGATGTTTCCCCATTGGATGTCTGTGAAGTTCTCTTAGGCCAACCATATATGTGAAGATGCCATGTTGTTTATGAGTCTCGACCCCGTAGTGTCATTGTTACTTTGCGGGGTCATTTCTACAAAATACCAGAGGTAGTTCCAACTATTGTTCCACCTAAAAAGTGTCACAAGGTAGTACCTCATACTAAAAAATCCAACTTCTTCATAATCTATTCAAAGGGGGAACAGAAGGACACTACAACCACTACAGCCTCGCCCCAAGCACCTTCTATCCAACAGAAGAAGGTCGACAAGGTTGCAGAAAAGCGCAAAGATTCCTTATGCACATTGTCCTCTCATGTAGCTCAACTTGTTGAATAGCCTCAGCCTCAATAGGTTCGTGACAGTCTTCCACAAACTGAGCAGTGCGATGTCTCCAGCAAGGCAAGCAGCTCACCAAGATTCAGATTCAGCAAACGCTTTTTCCTCTCCCTAGAGCACTCAACGCAATGGAGACCATTTCTTCCTATGGAGGGAGGATTGATCCAGGTGGATATCGGTGGCCACGCGCCTTTTCCAACTGGCTCAAAATTGTTTTCTGACAATTTTGGTAATTTACTATTTTGAGCAGTTTTTCGGGTCCTGAACTTTTGGAGCCGTTTTGAGGCCCTAAACGATGTTTTTTGGGAAAACGGGGAGCAACTTGGAAGAAGAATGAAGTATCCATGTTGCTCACAAAAAAAAAATTAGACCTCGGATAGATCTTTCTAATAGTGTATCGAGCGCCCCAAATGGAGATCATATACAAAAGTTACGCCCCTGGGAAGTTGACGTATCAACTACCCCCATCGGGGCCCGCAAACCTTTTGGATTTTCATCTTCTGGGATTAGGGTTTTGGATTTTCCTTATGTTAAAAAGGCCCTTAGAGCCTCATTTTAATTATCATCTTCTTTCGAATGAAAGTATCCATCACATCTCTTCTCAGAGATATGTTGCCACCATTCTAGCGAGTCTTTCACTCTATATTTTTATAGTCTCTGTACATTTCTTTCATTAATAGAAATTGTGTATTACTATATCTCTGTGTCTATGGTTGCATCTCTGATATATTTCTATTATATTGTTGAATATCCGATATATCTCTATATATTTATTTATTTATTATATCTTCTCTCTCATTTCGTGCCGAAAATAATCTGGATCAAATGACTTACACTACACAGTTAATCCTGAAAATAATATGTAGTCTAGAAATCAACAAGTTTTTGGACATGAAAAACCATGACGGTCTTTCAGGTTCATTGGGAAAAAAGACCTAGCCTAGAGGGGAAACCATGTATATCATGTCTATCAATATTATGCTTAGAAACTGAAAGATAAAATTGAAATGTCTAGTATGTCTATGATCATATCTGGAAATTATAAAAACATAGGGAAAAACTGAATTAACCATAAGAAAATGTTCTAGAAATTCTTTGGAACTTGAGGTTCCATAGAAGAAGACGTTCTAGGACCCATTCCATCTTCAGAAATACCACCAAGAGGATCAGTAGTTGCATCTCCAGAACCACTAGTCATATCCCTAGGACAAGAAATGGGTGGCTGGAAGACACCTCTGTGTTTGAAATCCAACCAAGTGTTGACTTTGGACATGTATTCCATCTGGATCTACGGTCTCTCCATTCGGTATTTGACCTGATGAAAATATTTGTCTTTCGAAAGCATGTTGAGAGCTACCATCATCTTGACATGCCAGTAGAGTTCAAAGGTGTGAAATAACTTAGAGTTTTGGGTCTTGGTGCATCCTATATCTGGGATCACCCTTCCCACTTATAAGTCAACCTCTGAGTATTCTTGAAATTCAAAAACAAGGATAACCTCATCTTCCAGGGCCAACATGGAAACTTTGTCTTCCTCGGGCACATGGTTTTCATAGTAACCGGAAATGTATATTGTTTCTCTTGTTGCATGAGATGGCCCTGTCCTAGAAGTTCTAGCATTCAAATGGCAAGGCTTACAGCTACGAGGAGCCATTAGAATGAAGGACAAAGTAGAGGGAGTTACATGCATATAGGTAGGGGGAATATGAACAAGGGGAAACGTATGCAGAAGGGCCATAATAATATGAGAGATGCAATTGAATATTAGAGGCTCTTCTATGTTCCTAATGAACTTACCAAGTGTCACATCACCCTCAAGGCATATTTTGTTGTGTGATCTCATGGGTATGAGTTCCTCAAGGTGCAGACGATCAGTCATGATGATACGTGGAATCATATATTGGAGTGGAGTATTCATCGACATTATTATCATATTAATGCAAACCTTTTTGAGAAACAGAGTGATCTCCTTCTCCCTCATGCAAACATTTTGGAGTCTCATGGCTAGCACAGACACATTTAATTCCATAATCGCGTTGGGTACTTTCAAGTTTGTAACTTTTTTTCTTGGTTGTTGGTTTCCCTTTTACAGCCCGTGACCAGAAAGTGTTGGTCACTCCTTGTTCACTTGCAAGGGGCGATCATTCGTTGCGTGCAAGAATGCAGAGAACGACCAGCTATGTTACTCCCTATTTTGGATTGGTTTCAGGAGATGAGATTAAACCCCATATTTTTCGTGGTTAGACCTCAAGAAGCTTTTTATCTTGGGCATGGAGATATTATCCAAACTACCATTTGATATTATCTCTACTATCCTATAAATAATGGGGGTCTCTCATGGGAAACGCACGGGGAGAAAGGACAAAGAAAACTTATTCTAGTAGTTTGATTACAAAGCTTGGGCAAGGAACTTGGGAAAGCACTACATCAACTTATTTGATTGTAAGTTGTAATCCATTTGTCCATTAGTAGAAGATGTACAAGATTTTTGTCTTTACTTGATTGTACGTAAATGTTATGATGTTTGTAGGGAATTGATATTCTTATGTTATATCACTAGATATGTTATCCATGTATACATGATTCGTTTGATCTTGTGAAAGGTTTATTTGTGTCTCTATGTGTGCAGATCCATGTTGGTAAGAGAAAACATCATCTTCTATGAAGCTAAAAACTAAGGAGTTTGCAAAGACAACCGTCAGATCACCGGGTAATCCTTTCATTCCATCAACTCGTAGGTATTTTCATGTATGATTTAGATCTAGGAAAATCTATAGATTGCATCTCTATTTTTTCTTATCTCTAGGAAGAGCCTAAGGGAGGTAACTCCTGTAGGGTTCATTTACCCTACAACATACTTTTCATCATATCTTGCAGTAGAGCATTCATCGACATTATTCTCAGATTAATGTGAACCCTGTTGAGAGACAGAGTGATATCCTTCTCCCTCATGCAAATATTCTATAGTTTCATGGCCAAGATGGACACATTCAATTCCATAATGGTGTTGGGTATTGTCAACTCTGGAACCTACTAAGGTTGGTCGAAGGGAGAGCTCAGGGATGATGGTGGAGGTGACCTTTCAATGGATGGAATGCGATGGGTGGACTTCCCTTTTACTCAAACCATGCACCACACAATCCCTCGCCGACATTTGAGCTTGCATGCTAGTAGACACCCCATCCGGGGATAATATATATATATATATATATATATATATATATATATATATATATATATATATATATATATTGTACTATTATTTTATTTTAAATTTTAATATTATGGTTGATTTTGTTTTTTATAATCAATCTCTTTCATATTATTTAGTTATAATTAATGTTTTGTTGTATTATACTTCTCGATTATATTTGGTTGCATATGTATCTGGTTACTCTCTTTACAATAATTAGTGTAGTGGCGGAAATATTCTACTCTCTCTCTCCAATAATTAATGGAGTGGTGTCAATAGTCTTGATAACAAGATGAAAGTATTGCTAATGAATTTGTGCACACACCACACATACATATATGCATAACAACTAGAATAGGAGCAGACCAAAACAAAGTGGCATCTTGTATAAGCCCTGTATATTTTTCTATTGTTTGGCCTACTCCTACTTTAGTTGTTCTGATTGTTTCTTGCAAAAAACTTTTTTTTTCTCTATTGGGAGCTTATTATTCTTGTGTTTACTTGTTCAACTATTTCCGACAATTCATACTATTTCTTTCTTTTGGATTTCTCTATGAATACCTAAGCTTCGACTTCATAAGAGTTTAACTTGTAACTTTTGACTTATGAAGCAAAGATTTCAACATATGATTGGATATAGTCCCAATTTTCATTGAACTCTTCATCTGCAAAAGGGACTCAACTTTAGATTTTACGGGAGGACAATCTTTTGAAAAATGTCTTGGCTCTCCATACAGATAACAATTATTTCCTTGTTGGTTTTATTATCATACTTTTTATTTTTCAAAACGTCTTTTCTTCTAATAATTCTTTCATGGATTCATCTATCTATCATGAGAATCTTAAGTCAAGATCTCATTTTCTTTTATAAGTGTTTCTTTCCTTTTCTGACTTGTTATATTGATTTATGAAAAACATGACCAATCTTTCAAACCAACTTTGTTCTTTATCATCTTTTTATGGAATTTTTATCAGGACATAAATCTTCTATACAAATCCTTATCATTTCAGCTACATTTGCAAGGGTTAAATTAGTAATATGTATTTTCTATTTACAAGCATGATATATGTACTTTATCAAGAATTGGATAAGGAATTATTGTTATTATATTTAGCTTGATGGAATTATCATTGTTAGGACCCTATAATGTACCTTTTTGTTCACACTTTTTTCTACCATTACATCCTTTTTCCACTCACATTTAAGCTTACATTATCACCTTACCCTATCTTTCCAAAGGTATATAACGTCTCTTCTCTTTGCTATATGTTTAATTTGTTTTACATATAATTTTACATTACTCTCATACTTAACCATCGATCAAAAATATATAAGTGCTGAAACAGTTCAAACTGCAGATTATTGTTGTTGTTTGAAGGCCCGTTGTTGAAACAGTCAAAAGCACACAAACCCCGTGGCTGAAACAGTTCATGGTCTGCGATGCTGAAACAACAATTCACACAACAGAAAGAAGAAGTTGTTACACTGACCACAACAGCCGCACCTTGAGCCAGAATTAACCATCGCTACTGCTTCAGACCACGTTGCTGAAACAGTCAGAATGAAAATCTCGTTGCTGAAACAACCCGCGATTTGCGATGCTAAAACAGTAACAAGAAGATAAATAAAGAAGTTGTTACACCAGCCGCAACAGTTACACCTCACCGAACACCATTTTAACTATTGCAATAGCATTTTGTTACGGGAAACCAGGATATCCTATTCCAGTATAGAAGATTAGATCTGACTAAGAATAGGATTGGCATGTGCACATGTAATTTGATGATCAATTGTATCGAGGGGATTCTCCTCTTTAAATGAGGGGAAATCATCATTAGGGGGGATCCTTCTTGGCTAAGAAAGGAATTACAGAGAAGTACATGTTTACTTCAGACATTGTAACATGATACAGTTGACAGATGAATAAAAGACTATTCTGAGAATTCCTTCCTAGTTCCTTTCGTTTCCGGGGAATCTTGTGAGAAGGGAGGGCCCACCTTCTTCACAAGATTCACCCATTAGTTCTGTAGTGTGTTAGTATTATTTTTGTTCATGCCTTGATTAAATTCTGTTTTGTTGATACTCTACTTTACTGAACTCTGTTTTGCTGAAACTCCGCTTTACTGATTGTTACATTGTTTTCATATAATTCATGCTTGGGTAACTATTAATCATTCTAATTGGTAATCCTGTTTGGTGAATTTATGAAAGCGTGATAATCAAAGACGAGTGTTGAAGATTCTTGCTTGGGGAATAGGGTCCTGTTCTCTGTTAAGAGATAGTTATCCTTCAGTGCATGTCAATCATTTTGACTAGTAATGAGTTCATGAAAATGTGATAGTCGGAAACAGGTGCTGAAGATTCCTACTTGGGGAATAGGTTCATGTTCTCTGTTACATAATAGTTAGTCTTTCCTTTTCTAGTATCTTGAAAGATTTATTTCCTAGGTTGTTGTTTCTTAATGTAATCCAAGATTCTTCGGGTAATTATTTCTTTAAACTTTGAACTCTGCAATAGGTAGGTTGCTTTTATGTAATTCAAAGTAGAACTTTAGTTTGTTCAAGGCAAGGTGTGATTAATGTACTTTTACTACAACTCTAGATTTCTTTTGAGATTGAGCATATACAGTGTGTGATTACCTTTGAAATAACAAACTTCCCTTGGTTGACAATTTATGTAACACTTAATTGTTTAGTTAATAAGCAATTACAGTGACCAACATTTTGGCACCGTTGTCGGGGAAGGTAATTATATATTTCAAAAGAACTTATGTTCTTTCAGATATAAAGATTGCATGAGAGGACACAGAGACCCCAAAGAAACTGACCCTACAAGTGGCAGGGGTAGAGGAATGGGAGGAAGAAAGACTTCTATTGACGAGATTATATCAAAATCTGAATATGTTGCTCCTCAATGACCAAACTCTCGGAAACCAAAATCCCAACCTTCCTTTCAAGCAAAATTTGAAATGGGGAAAGATATTTGGAGTTCTCTGACAGTTGAGAAACCAGCAGGAAACATTGAGGATAGAGCAAGCGCAACAGGGGAACAAATACAAGAAACCATGGATGAGTATAATGAAGAACTGCATCATGAAGAACAGGCAGGTCCTGAAGGAGAGGTAAATGATGAAAACTCTTTTTCCACCTTAGGATTTCCTATTGGTGATCTTCCTAGAGGGGTAGCTCCCATGAAGAAC
>ML805533.1:269165-282789 GCA_009831015.1 Picea engelmannii
TTGTAGAAAGGCTACAGTATAATCTACAAAGATCCAGTCACCCCGATGTAAGTAAAGATATTCTTAAAACAATATTACTAAAAGGAGTAAGGGATGATTGTCTAGATATGTTGAATATGCTTGGAAAAGGGGACATATCTAAATAATCATATGATGAAATTGTTAACCTATGTAAAAGATGTTCAAGAGGAGCTTCAAGGAATAGATCAAATAGCAGGGATACCACATTTTCAAGAGTGCAAAAATCAGCCAGTGGAGGAGAAACAAGAGCTAAAATAGGTAATTTACTTGAAGGTTTTAAAACTGAAATGTTAAGCTCTTTTGCCTCAGAAATTGATACCCTGCAGATTCAAAAGAAACAAGCTGAAGCATAAGCAGCTATGTCCATCTTTTGTTCTAAATGCAGAGACAAGCACCCATGAAGGGAATGCCCATTGGACAAAAAGCCAATCTGCACAATCTGTGATAAGGATCATGAAACTCAACAATGCCCTTATTTACTAGGAATCAAGGCAGCATTACAACCAACTGATGAAGAAGTTGAAGCTATCTATCTGTTGACACAGAGAAGGCAATGGAAGCCATGGGGACAAGGTATGAATCCTAATATGCCATTTACATCTTCTAATTATTGGAATAACTATCCTTCTTTTAATCAAGCGAATTACCCTCCCTATAATCAAATGCAATACCTAAATCAAATGAATTACCCACCCATGCAACAAACTAACCCTCCCTTTGTTGATCCATCAATGTGGACTCCTTGGCCTCCACAACAACAACCATACCTTAACCAATGGAATCCAAATTGGAGAGGGCAACAACCCCCGTTCCCAAATCAATTACCTCAATCACAATTTTTGCAACCACTCTCCTTACCATCCGGTACTCCACTAAATAATCAAATGATGAGGCCCCAACTACCTGTACAACCTAACCTTAACCCCAATAATAAAGCTGTGCAGTGCATTGATATTCACAACCAGCCTACACTTTCTCTTTTCCCCGCGCAATGCAATGATATTCATTTACGATCTGGGAAAATAGTAGAACCTATCATTGCTAATGTTACCTCTTATGATAAAGAGGAAACAAAAAAGCATGATGTACCTGAAGAGGTACAATCATCCTCCAACACTGCTGCTGAAACAGCAAAACCACCATTTCCTGAGTGTTTAGCTTTGACTAAAATGCCTGAGCCACCCGCTTTCAATCTTCTAGGGGAATTACAAAATCTTTATGTCAAAATTCCACTATTACAAGCACTACGAGATGTACCAATTTATGCCAGGACTATGCAGGACATTTGTGTTAAGAAACCTGATATGAAAACTAAAGATCCCCTCATAGTTCATGTCATGGGTGATTTGTCTGCACTAATGTTAGGTAAAGTTCCCCCAGTTAAATATAGTGATCCCGACCACCCTACCATCTCAGGGAAAATTGGAAAAACAATAATTCCTTGAGTCATGGTAGACTTAGGCGCTGCTATCAATATTATGAATCTGGAAACCTCAGAACTGTTACAACTGCAGAATTAAATCAGAGACACCCCAACCATCCTAGAATTAGCTGACCGTTCTACAATCAAACTGGAAGGAGTCATTGAAGACCTAATTATCTCAGTAGAATCCTGGAATTATCCAGCTGACTTTGTGTTGTTACAACCTAAAACAAAGTTGGGGGGGGCACCCTCTAATTTTGGACAGGCCTTGGCTAGCCACAGCAGATGCTTTTATCAGCTATAGATCAGGTTCAATGACAATTTCCAATCGATATGAGACTAAAAAGCTTACCCTCTACCCTCACGCTACACCCTTGATTAATAATGATAATTCTGTATGGATAGACTTTGATGATCAAACTACTCAACCCATCTTGACTATCGCACAAGCCTTAATCCTTAAAGATACCACTGAGGATGAAGTAATTAATAATTTTATTTGTGAACCCTCCTCCATGACTCCAGAAACTCATAACCAACTAGTTGCACTTTTGGAGTCATATAACTAGGAAAATCTTAACTCTGAAAACCCACCTCAAACATCAACCACCATCTCTTCTAAAAGTATACCAGTAGAAATTGAACTTGGCAAAACACTGAACATAAACCCCAACCTGACAGATGCTGAAACACAACAATTAATGAAGTTACTTCTTGAACATAAAGAAGCATTTGCATGGGACTATACAGATATGAAAGGAATCTCTCCCGAATTATGCACTCATCATATATATATCAAGGAAGATTGTCAACCGATCTGCCAATCTCAACAACGAATGAACCCCAATTTAAGAGAAATTCTTAAAGAAGAACTTCAAAAATTGCTCAATGCAGGGTTTATATATCCTATATTGGATAGTGAATGGATTTCCACGTTGGTAATAGTTCCTAAGAAAAACGGGAAATGGAGAGTATGTGTAGACTATAGAGCCTTAAATAAAGCCACTCAAAAAGATCACTTTCCGTTACCATTCATTGATCAGGTGTTAGATAGTTTGTCAGGGAAGAAATTTTTCTCCTTTTTAGATGGTTTCAGTGGGTATAATCAAATCAAAATTGCACCCCAAGACCAAGATAAGACCACTTTTACTAGCCCTTAGGGAACTTTTTCTTATAGAGTTCTCCCATTTGGACTATGTAATGCACCAACAACCTTTCAAAGAGCAGTTATAGGAATCTTTTCTGATATGCTTAATGACTCTATGGAAATTTTTATGGATGATTTTACCCCTTATGGTGTTTCTTTTGAGGAAGCACTACAAAACCTTGAGAAAGTACTTAAACGATGTATACAAGCCCACCTCTCCTTAAGTATAGAAAAATGTCATATGATGATGAGCGAAGGAATAGTGCTTGGACATTTTATTTCATCTCAAGAAATCCAGGTGGATCCATCCAAGATACAAGTCATTAAAAATCTTCCTATTCCCAAAACCCAAATAGAGGTGAGAAGTTTTCTAGGACATGTTGGATACTACAGAAGATTTATCAAAAAACATTCCAAAATAGCTTCTCCTCGGTTTGTGTTACTGACGAAAAATGTTGAATTCAAGTGGACTAACCCTTGCCAAGAAACATTTAATACACTTAACCATCAGTTATCTACAACCCATATTCTAAGAGGACCTTATTGGACACTTCCCTTTCATATATCCTTTGATGATTTAGATACTACAATAGGAGCTATCTTGGTACAAGAAGAAAATCATCTCCCTTATTCTATTTACTTCATTAGCAAGAATATGACTCTTGTTGAACTTAACTATACAATTACCGAAAAGGAATTCTTGGCAGTTATCTATGTTATTAATAAATTTTGACATTACATCACTGGCTATTCTACTCTTGTCCATACTGATCACTCAACTATCAAATATCTAATGAACAAACCTATCACAAATGCTCGAGTCACCAAATGGTTACTATTATTACAAGAATTTGATATTACAATTGTAGATAGACCAGGAAAAGAAAATGTAGTTGTTGATTTCCTTTCTCGGCTAACACCTGATGATAATACCCCAGTAGATGATTCATTTCCTGATGAATTTCTATTCGCAGTATCTGTTCACTCACCATGGTATGCAAACATCGCTAACTATTTGGTTACAGGGAAGTTACCACCACACCTATCCCACCAGGAGAAAAGAAGAATCATTCAACAAAGTGCTCGATATAGCTGGATAAGTGGGTGTCTTTTTCACACAGGACTTGATCAAGAAATTCGAAGGTGCATTAGAGAAGATGAGGTTTATGATCTACTAAAATCTTGTCAATATGACCCTTGTGGAGGGCATTTTGCTGATAAGAGAACATCACATAAAATTCTCAGGATGGGGTATTATTGGCCCTCACTTTTTAAAGATGCAAAGAAATATGTGCGGGCCTGTGATAGTTGTCAAAGAATGGGCCAACCTAATCATAGAGATGAAATGCCATTAAATCCCCAGGTAGTACTCGAACCATTTGAAAGATGGGCCTTAGACTTTGTAGGACCCATTAACCCCCCATCTAATCAAAAAGTTTATATAGTGGTCTGCACAGATTATATGACCAAATGGGTGGAAGCTAAAGCACTCCATAGAGCGACTGAAGAAGCAGTTCTAGATTTCCTATTTGAAGACATCTTTATCAGATTTGGAGTGCCTAGATAATTAGTTACAGATGGGGGACCTCCTTTCACTTCTCACGGTTTTAAAGCAACCCTTCAAAAATATCATATTCAGCATAGAATGACTACACCAGACCATCCCCAAGCTAATGGACAGGTGGAAAGCACAAATAAAGTAATAAAATCCATTCTCACAAAAACAGTGAAGGAAAACAGAAAGGATTGGTCTCACAGGCTCCCTGAAGCATTATGGCCTATAGAACTACCTGGAGAAATACTACAGGATTCTCTCCCTATGAATTAGTTTATGGAAAAAGTGTCATCTTTCCGTGGAATTTGAAATCAAAACCTTAAGGACTGCTTTAGATGTCAACCTTGATTTGACTGATGCACAGACAGCCAAGTTGCAACATCTTAATGAATTGGATGAAAAAAGACAAGATGCCATTCATCAGACAACCATGATTCAATAACAAAGATCAAAATTGCATGACAAAACCATCAAGCATAAGCAATTCCAAAAAGGTAATTGGGCCTTACTGTATGATTCTTGGTTTAAAGAATTTCAAGGGAAACTACGCACAATATGGCTTGGACCTTACGAAGTGGACACTGTTTCCCCAATGGAACAGTAAGGCTCCTCACAATCGATGACTCTAAAACACCGTTACTTGTGAATGGTCATCAGCTCCGTCTGTACCAGCGCCCCATTTCCAAAGAAGATTTTAAGGCCACATGTGTGGCAGACTCTCATTACCTCTTTTTAGAGGGGCCTCATACCCCTCATTCCAATCAATTCTTTTGAATTTAATTCCTTTAGTATTAGATTAGATTTCTTTTACTAATAGTCCCTGTCAAGGAATGGCATGTTACAATTGATTTTTGCAGATTCTTGATCAAAGAAAAGGCCTACCAAGAAAGGACGATCTTACTTCAAGAAGAGCCAAGCTTCATCTTGTGAAACACTACTTCCCTTTTTCCCCATTGCTGAAACACCACTGTTCAACAACTTTTCTCCTTTTTCCCCATTGCTGAAACATCACTGTTCAGCAACTTTTCACCTTTTTCCCCATTGCTGAAACACCACTGTTCCGCAACTTTTTTCCTTTTCCCCTATTGCCGAAACACCACTGATCCACAATTTTTCGCCCTTTTTCCCCATTGCTGAAACACCATTGTTCAGCAACTTTTCACCTTTTCCCCCATTACCGAAACACCATTGTTCCTCAATTTTTCGCCCTTTTTTCCCATTGCTAAAACACCACTGTTCAGCAACTTTTCGCCTTTTTCCCCATTGTTGAAACACCACTGTTCAGTAATTTTTCACCCTTTTCTCCATTGCTGAAACACCACTACTCAACAACATATCGCCACTGCTGAAACACCACTTCCTCAGCAGCATTCTGCAACATCACTCTTCAACCAACATTTCTCTATTCTTTCCCTGTTGCTGAAACACCAACTTTTCAGCATTCCCTGTCAATAAGCTCTTTCACTCTCATACTACATTTTGTCCTTCCACTAAACAAATCCTTGATACAATTTCTCTAACAAATCAAAAGTCTCCCCCATGGCTACTGCAGAACTATTATGAGCAGGCACTATATTTTGTTTGAAGTGCGAATTGAAGGTAAAGATGAGGTATGTAAACTTTATATGTAAATACAATGGAACTATGGTTAATGAGAAGATCCCAACTCATTATTATCACTCATGTAAAATCATTATTTTAGTCGTACTTGAAGGGGGGGAAATATCGAAATCTTATACCGTCATTTCACACGAACCGACCATTGTCATTCTTTTTTTTACCATCCTTTCGTTTGTTTCACCACCATTTGCATGCCTTCACCCGAAAAACTTACTCTGCACAGAAGCGGTTACTTGACTCTCTGATGGTGCATTTTACTGAGTTGTTAGCTATGGGAAGCCCTGTTATATAGTACGAACCCACCACAACAACCCTGTTAGAACTAAATCCAGAAGTCTATGAAATTTTTCTGCAGGTAGGATGGCTGGGTTATTTTCAAAGGCTCCAGGGATTTGATCAACAACAGGTTCTTCAATTTGCTCGAAATCTTCAGGAAAATTATTCCATTGTTCAAGGGGTTCGGATTAAAGTTATAGAGGATGATATAACATAGGTTTTGGTTCTCTCTGTCGCTTGCATTTGCTGGTTCAGCTGCAAACACATCATCCTTAATGCCCGGCAGGATTTCCTCTTGCCAGGGGAACAAATTGAGCCTAAAGGTTGGGGTGTTCGACTCAGCTCGTTGCTGCCTCCTTAGCCGAAAGTTTTAGAATTTGTCAAGCACTACCTTACCTGTGAAGGCCGATACCAAGTAGTCTACCAGTACAATTTTGTCTTGTTGTCTCATTTACGACATGCTAGATTGGTGAATATTCCCTACTATATGCTCGGATGTCTAAGAAATATGACGCATTACTGTAAAAAGGCTAAAAATCCCACCCTTTCCCTCACCCATCACCATCTCGCTCAACTACTCATCCAAAAATGGTTTTGACCAACAAAACCCTCTCCTAAACATCCCACCCATAGACCCCCAAGAAGTTGTTGAACATCCTAAAAGTCTTCAGGAACAGCAACCACAAAACCCTCAAGATCCTCCAGAAGTACCTAACAGTCCACCTATAGACCCAATTAACCCAATTAACCTTCCCACCATACCAATCCTGCCCCACATCTTACCAGAATCATCCACTCCTACCGTTCATATTCTTAGCGATGATTCTGAACCAGACAACTCTCCCTGCCCCATCACTGAGGAAAAACCCCCACGCAAACGAAAGCAAATTCCTCCTTTTCCCTCCTTTTTACAAAGAAAACGAACAAGGACCTCAATAAGAGTAGCCACTACTACCACTGCCCTAAACCCCCAACCCATCTGGCTAAAACCTCATACACCTCCACCCTCCCAAATTCTGGAATTTTCACTTATTCCACCCATGGGCACTGAAACACAAGAACCAAAGACTCATCAAGTAGTTGAAACACAAGAACCAACTACTCATCAAGTAGTTGAAACATAAGAACCAGCTACTCATCAAGTAGATGAAACACAAGAACCAACTACTCATCCAGTAGCTGAAACACAAGAACCAACTACTCATTTAGTAGCTGAAACACAAGAACCAGCTACTCATTCAGTAGCTAAAACACAAGAACCAGCTATAGCTGTTACACAAGAACCAGCTACAGCTGAAACACAAGAACCAACTGCTGATATTGTTACTGAAATACAGGAATCAGATGCCCAGGGTGCCACAACATTACTTTCTCTACATCAAGAAGATGAAATACAAGAATCAGCTGTCGATCCTGTAGTTGCTCCAAAAGAACCAGCTATTACGGCTATGACTGTTACACAAGAACCAGTCACCCCTCTTAATATACCCTTGAAATATCAACAACCAGAACCAACAATGGCCTCTGTCTTACAAGAAAATGAGTTCCTCGGGTCTGAACTGGAAGCCTACAAGCAAGAGCTATTCATGGTGAAGGAAGCCTACGAGAAGGAACTTAAGTTGTACACCCTAGCTCGCATAGCGACCATGACAGAGGAAAATACAACAAAGAATCAATGTAGAGAGTATATGTGTAGTCAATGTGAGGACATCTATTATCAAGCAGGCTACAAAGTAACTCAAATTCCAATGCATGGAGCTTGCCCTGCACCTGTGACTTTTGCATTCAAAGAAGAAAACCCTGTTGTTACACAAGAACCAGCAGGACCTTCCAAAATTCAAAATGAACCCTGGCCTACAACAATCGCCACATCTAAAGCCCCTGTTTTTGTTAATAAATTTGTACAAACACTGCCTATTGATGAATCTGCCCCTCCTAGCCATATCAATACCCATACTCTTGTGGAACAATCCACTCAGACCCTACCTCAGCCTATCACTTGCGATGCTGAAACACAAACTCAACCATGGGATGAGCAGGCAATAATGGACAAATGGAAAAAAGAGTCTGCTATTACACAGGACAAAAGCCTGCAGGAGCATTGACTACTCTGGCTAAACCACATCTATTCAAACTGGGAAGCTTTGGAGCAAACACGCCAAGAATCCTATGCTCATAAGAAGTAGAATAAAGAGATAAAAGGAAAATTGCTCCTGATGTTTGACTTGGAACAAAAGTTGTTGCTTGCAAGGAAACCATCCTCCAATTACTCTCTTTTCCTCATGGAACGACTTACATTTTTTTAGATTAAATCAATCAAAGAAGGCAGACCCCATGCAGTGTTAAATCTAGTAGATTTTGTGAGAACCTTTGCAGAAGCCTCTACTATGGATCAGCACCTCCTGTGTGAGGTATATCTTCATAATGAGGCCATCCCTAAAAACCGGTAGCTTAACCTTAACCCTCTTGTTGGTGATATCCAGATTTGGGCACTCACCTCCTTCCTTAACAATCATATTACATAGCAGAATGACTTCCTAGCTGCCAAGCATAACGAGGATAAACGCCTTCTCTGGATACGGCCAGAACCACAGAACGTTTCCACCTTTGTTGCAGAGTATTATCAGTTTTTGAGGAAACCAGGGATGATTCAATATATTCAGCAACTACAGACAACAGTACTTCAGGATTGTCAACAGTTCATTAAATCCACAGAGATCGCTGCCCTACAAGCAAATAACATGTTTTGGCAACAATTTGCTAAGAAAAGACAGGAACACAATCCGTTTAGTCCCACCAATCCTGAGACAACAATCTCCCAGGTACCTAGCTACATCAAATGTGTTCAGCAATGTGCTGAAAGATGGATAGGTTATCAATTTCATTTTCCTATTCTATGGATGCCAGCAGAGAAATATCAAGTTCATCATAAGTTGCCCAAGAAGGTTGAAACAACAGCTTGGCAAAGGTTACAACGCATTCAAGGATTCAGAGCTCCAACAGACAACACTTTCCACAGCTACTGCTTAAGTAACTTGCACGCTCAGAGTCGGTATTTAGATTCTGATTCAGATTGAAGTTGCCTGAGGACATGCAACCTTTTAAGTTGGGGGGGATGTTAGGACCCTATAATGTACCTTTTTGTTCACACTTTTTGCTACCATTACATCCTTTTTCCACTCACTTTTAATCTTACATTATCACCTTACCCTATCTTTCCAAAGGTATATAACGTCTCTTCTCTTTGCTATATGTTTAATTTGTTTTACATATAATTTTACATTACTCTCATACTTAGCCATCGATCAGAAATATATAATTGCTGAAACAGTTCGAACTGCATATTATTGTTGATGTTTGAAGGCCCGTTGCTGAAACAGTCAAAAGCACGCAAACCCCGTGGCTGAAACAACCCGTGGTCTGCGATGCTGAAACAACAATTCACACAATAGAAAGAAGAAGTTGTTACACTGACCACAATAGCCGCACCTTGAGCTAGAATTAACCATCGCTATTGCTTGAGACCACGTTGCTGAAACAGTCAAAACGCAAATCCCATTGCTGAAACAGTCCGCAATTTGCGATGTTGAAACAGTATACAACAGCAGTAACAAAAAGATAAATAAAGAATTTGTTACACTAGCTGCAATAGCTACACCTCATCCAACACCATTTCAACTATTGCAATAGCATTTTGTTACGGGAGACCAGGATATCCTATTCCAGTATAGAATATTAGATCTGACTAAGAATAGGATTGGTATGTGCACATGTAATTTGATGATCAATTGTATCGAGGGGATTCTCCTCTTTAAATAAGGGGAAATCATCATTAGGGGGGATCCTTCTTGGCTATGAAAGGAATTACAGAGAAGGACGTGTTTACTTCAGACATTGTAACATGATACAGTTGACAGATGAATAAAAGACTATTCTAAGCATTCCTTCCTAGTTCCTTTCGTTTCTAGGGAATCTTGTGAGAAGGGAGGGCCCACCTTCTTCACAAGATTCACCCATTAGTTATGTAGTGTGTTAGTATTATCTTTTTTCATGCCTTGATTAATTTGTTTTTTGTTGAAACTCTACTTTACTGAACTCTGGTTTGCTGAAACTCTGCTTTACTGATTGTTACATTGTTTTCATATAATTCATGCTTGGGTAACTGTTAATCATTCTAATTGGTAATCCTGTTTGGTGAATTTATGAAAGCGTGATAATCAGAGACGGGTGCTGAAGATTCCTGCTTGGGGAATATGGTATTGTTCTCTGTTAAGAGATAGTTAGCCTTCAGTGTGTGTCAATCATTTTGATTAATAATGAGTTCATGAAAGTGTGATAGTCAGAAACAGGTGTTGAAAATTCCTGCTTGGGGAATAGGGTCATGTTCTCTGTTACAGAATAGTTGGTCTTTCCTTTTGCAGTATCTTGAAAGATTTCTTTCCTAGGTTGTTGTTTCTTAATGTAATCCAAGATTCTTCGGATAATTATTTCTTTAAGCTTTGAACTCTGCAATAGGTAGGTTGTTTTTTTGTAATTCAAAGTAGAACTTCAGTTTGTTCAAGGCAAGGTGTGATTAATGTACTTTTACTACAACTCTAGATTACTTTTGAGATTGAGCATATACAGTGTGTGATTACCTTTGAAATAACAGACTTCCCTGGGTTGACAATTTATGTAACACTTCATTGTTTAGTTAATAAGCAATTACAGTGACCAACAATCATATACATGATTTCTTGTGTAAGATAATTTTTCATAATCTATCATGAATTCATTAAATCCTTTTAAACTCACTATTTAAAAGGATAACACAAACCATAAACCATATAGATAACACAATTATATTTATAAGTGTAGCTAATTTTCTTATTTTTTCTTTTAATATGGGCTTTGTCCCTCCTTCTTACAATAAACCAAATTCATTTCCAGTGCAACTTGGGATTTTTTCGAACCGGAATATTAAGATTCCTTTGAATTGTGCATAAGTGTGTGAAAATATATTCATAATCCATTTCATTGTCTACCTGCACTAGGTGGCATAAATTCAACCATTCTTGCAATTTCTCTACTCGTTCATTAGTTGATAAGCCATTAAAATCAAGAGGTAGATTGAGGGGGGGATTTGCGTTGAAGTTTGTCAGGTTTCTCCACAAGATTTCCTCCAGATGTTTCTTCTACTTTTTAGAAGGTTGGAAATTCTTCTACCTTAAGAATTGTCTTGAGGATATGTCTTTGCCTTTTTACTTCTCTAATTTCCTTGAGCTAGTTTTCCAATTGATTTATTTTTTCTTGGTTGGAAGCATTTGAAGGTTCAACTACTTTTATCATGTTACTATAGGTCTATATTTAAATTTAGTATGGAAAGTATCTACATTTCCATCTATATGATGGTTCCACCATCACCACTATTTTCTTAAATAATTGTCATGGTTCTATCAATATTGTTCAGAGTTCCATGAAATATGCACGTCATTTCATGAACTTAAAAAATGTTCTTAGTTCAACCCACATATATAAATGTTTCCATAAATACTTGGTTATCCACCATCCCAATCATTTCTATAGATAATGCTCATGGTTCCACTAACATTTTTCATAATTCCTTAAACGAATTGCATGAAAACATAAGGAATACTCTTAATTTCACTCATGTATAACGTGGTTCCAATAATTGTTTGTGGTTCCACCATTACCTCTAGTTCCACAAATAATGCTCACATTTTCAATGGTAGTGTTCACCATGCTCATAATAATGCACATGGTAACATATGCATTGCTCACATTTCCATAGGCATTGTTCATTTTTTAGTGAACAACACCCATAGTTCTGTGAACTAAAGCATTTTGATCTTGGTTCCATTCACACATGTCATGATTTCAATAATTGCTCGTGTTTCCACCACCTTCACTAGTTTCATACACACTACTTTCAGAACCATCCCCATTGTTCATAATTCCCTGAACGATATGCATGGCTCTACGATCTTAAGAAACGTTGATGCTTCCACCACCATACATTGTGGTTTTGCTCATTTTTTGCACTTCCACCACTCCCACTAGTTCTATAAGAAGTTATTAGAACAATGTGGGTGGAACCAAAATTATTATTTACATTCATGGAACCATTCACATTATTCAAAAATTGTGAATGATGTTGATGGAACCGCTGACTTATTCTCTTGAAGCATTCAAAATAAATGCATAAATATTCATAGAAACATTTAAAAGTACAATGTTATATTTAATTTGCACATATTTAAAAGTATATTTAAATAATTAAAATATAAGTTTTAAAAAACAATTATATATGATTATTAGAAATATTTTTTTTAAATTCAAATTAAATGATTATACAATAATCATCATTTTCAATTGGTTGTCAAAATTGATATTCAACTTTAAAATATATATTTTAATATAAAAATTAAATTTAACAAAATTTGCTAATGAAAAGACAAAATGATATTATTATTATTATTATTAAATCAGTGTTTTTTGAAAAAAATGAATATTTTATTTCAATATATATCTCAATACTAAAAACTAAATTTAACAAAAAGATTTACTAGTAAAACCATAAGCATAAACATTGTTCATGGTTCCATAAACAATGCTTAAGCTTTTAGTAACATGTTTCGTGGTTTTGATAATACTAGTAAAACCATAAACATAAACATTGTTTATGGTTCCATAAACAATGCTTATTCTTTGAGTAACATGTTCCGCGGTTTTGATAATTTCTTGTGGTTTTACCATCTTGATTGGTTATGTAAACAATGGTCGCACGTATACTACTGTTGTTCATGGTTCCTTGAATCACACACTTGTTTTGGAAAAATTAAGTTATGCACTCAGCTCCACACACATGTTGTGGTTCAAATAAATTTTCATGGTTCCACCATCTTCACTGGTTTCATAAACAATGCTCATGGTTCCACTTCTAATGCTGACAATTCCCTAAATTGGGTGTATAATTTTATGAACACAGATAATGACCATAGCCCAACCATTCTAATGGGCCCATGAGTAAAATGTACAAATCCATGGAAAACACCGATGGAACCATTAGCAATGTTTACAAAACCACAAGCAATTAATGATTCTTGAACAAAGTTGGTTGAAATATGAGCATTATTTATGGAACGTGGAACCATAAGCAATGCATACATAATTATGAACAGTTAATGAACATTAAACTATGTTCATGAAATTGTGAAGATTTGGTGGTGGGAACACAAGTGCCACTCTTTATAAAACAATTAACAACAATGTGATGGAACAATAACCATTGTGAACAAAATCATGAGCAGTTAAGGAACCATGAATAATGTTGATGTAACCATGAGTAATATTTACAGAACTGTGAATATTTCTTACAAAAACACAAGCAATTAAGGAACCTTGGAAAAATTCGGTACAACCATGAACATTTAGTGGTAAAACCTTAAGCACTATGTATGGAAAAACTCATAATGACATGTTGAGCTCATAATGAGTAAATTGCTATAATGACTTTGAGCCATGTTATTAACTTGGTATTGTGAAAATGAAGAATATATGGGTTACCCTAGGTACCATCCTC
>ML805533.1:292114-303005 GCA_009831015.1 Picea engelmannii
ACATCTTGTGTTCTTTGTGTTCATTGTGGTGATGACTTGTTGATGATATATTGATGATATATGTTGCTGATATGTACTCACATCTAACTGGTTATAAATGACAACAATGGGTAATGAATAAATGTTGAATGTTAATTGATGAGTTTTTGTGCAAGAGGGAAGTTTTGGGAAAAGGAGCCCCACACTCATTCACCCCCCCTCTAAGTGTGGTAGGTGTGTCCAACAGATTCCCCATGGATTCATATATATGTAGGTGGGTGAAAGGTGGATTATATTGGTGAAGGCCAACTGATCTTAGAGGAGATTAGGGGTCAATGAAAATGCATAGGTGCATTCAAAAGAACCACTTGAAAAATTCAATGATATGGGAGTCCATAGGCGTGTGAGATAGAAATATGATGAGAAGAAGAGTGAGGTTTATTATTTGAAGTGAAAACTCAATGGACTCCCATGTTTATGGGATTAAATATCATGGGTATCAATTTTCCTTAGGGGGGTAAAAGTGTGGGACAACCCATGTGGGAAATAAATGTCAGCACACAACAACCAGATGCAAGTGGATCTGGGTGAGATTGTTGTGATATTGTGCATTGTGAAATTGAGGGAAAATGTCGGGGGATGATATTGTTAAATGCAATTATTCATAGAGGGAGTGATGTTATACCAATATTTTCCTCACCCCATGGAGTCTTGCACAGAGGGATTTTTTTCGTTTCCCAATGCAGACTTGAAGTCCCTTTTTTGCAAATCCCAGAGCTAAAACTATAATTTTTCCACATCTACATGCATTGCCTATATTACAGCATGTGTATACTCAGGTTGCACCACTACAGCCCGCGTACATCAGGAAATGTGCCCAAAAATGAAAAAATGGTGTCGGGTTTCCATGTCACGTCATGAGATCAATGATCCTTGGCCTTCCATATACTGGAAATGTTTCGACTCGACCCTTCAGTTCCACTTGAAGGCTATAAATAGGCCAAATCCGAGCTATGGAAAAGAGGAGAAAGAATTCAACTTTGAGAGCAAAGTTACTATAGAGAAATTATTCACTTCACATTGAGTCTGCATCCCTTTGTCCTTTAAGTCTGAACACATTGTGCAGCCCCCAAGATCTTCCCTTATTGATTGAGAACTTCATTGTCTCTCTTATATGAGATTGCCTTTGGTGGAGGATTGAAGTGGTGGAGGCCCAGCTGGAAGGAACTTATTTTCTCAGTTCTGAACCGTGCCAACACGAAAGTTTGTAACTCATTCACTTATGTTGATTATATTTAATAGAAATATTCTTTTCTCATCCAATTAATATCTCGCAAATATTTGAATTGATATTCCATGGGCGTATTTGTTATGAATGTTGATGGATTATTCTATTGAATGTGCTAACATCATATATTATCACCATATGCTTGTGTTTCTTGGTTGTTGAGGACTAGTTGCAGGTATACAGCTTTGGGTCAAGTGCTCAACGGTGGACTTCATTGAACATCTGGACAAGATAGGATTGTTATCTTGTCTTGTTAGCATATTTATTTATATAGCATACTTGATATTAGAGTTGATTTCTGCAGTCATTTCCGTCTGTTGTGGTTTACCCCTAGCCATAGAGAGATTTTCCTCCTAACAAAATTGACGACCATATTGGGGATATAATCTTCTTTTTTGGGGTTTGGAGTGTTTTCCTCCTTAGATTTCTCTCATTAATATTGAGTTTATTGTCGTATGATTGCTTGACAGCCTATATTCACTCTAAGTCTGAGTTTTTCAGCCTTCTCCTTAGCCTAGCTGTGTTTTGACACACATACATGGGTTTTTGCTTGATAGTCACGTACATACGTGTGTTGTACTTTTGCAAGATTCGTGCATACACGTGTTTCCCTTGAACAGTCATGTACATCAACCTTTGTTGCTTGATTTTTGGGCTTGGTGGTTTTTGGGTAGGTTTTGATGATTGTTGACTCTTATTGGGTCTCTATGGTGACTGTTAAGTGTATGTGGAATGACAGGAAACCTATCTTTGGTTGAATTTGTGGGCAGTGTTGTAACACCCATCTAGGATGTTAGACAATTAATCACTCTTTAAATGCATATGCATTAAAAAAATTGATTTAACATAATTTTATTGATTTTCATTTCCACAACCCTTTTCCATTTGCTCAATGATAACTATAAATAACATGATGAAATAAGTAATATGTCAAGTCTAAGATTTAAAACTTAAAACAAAAGTAAAACAAAATACCAATGAAATACATCCTCCATGATCTATTGAAGCTCATCAATTGTAATGTAGTCCTAGGCACTTCCAATCATTCTTTTCCCGCTTTCCCAAAGTGAAACAACAGAATCCTCCTAGCCAACTAGGAGCCTAGTCGGCTTCCTAGCTCCAAGAAACCTTTCAGTTTCTTGGCCCTCCATGCCCATGACTCCAAGAACAACAAAGCACATATGCTTTAAGAAAACCATCATAAGAAATATATCTTCCAAAGATTTCACAACCTCTCATCATGTTCAACCCTCCCAATCCCCCCTTCCTCACCACTTCTCCTCCCTATTTATCAAGTTTCTATACACCATTCCCCAAGTCTCCTCAACCACCCTCATTATTATCCATCAACCTCCCTTATCTAGATTTTTGGGAAAATATTAAAATAAAACTAAAATATAAATGACTTGCATTAAACAACAATAAATAAAATAAAAAGTCTTTCTTCTCATGCTAGCTAATAAATGTAATTTGACAATTTTCCCCAAACTGTACATAACAATCAACCATGCTCATTTAATTCATCATACTAACCATCAATCAAAGTCAAAGAAGGTATTTAAGGCTTCTAGATATTTTGTATGCAATATAATTTACATAATCAATAAACATTCAATTAAATAGTTAATAATCTACTTTAATAATTAATACATTAATTAATTGTACTAGTGTACATGTGTAGGGTATGTGTGTGTAGCTAGAGGACACATATCTCATGCATGTACTAATGATAAACAACCATTGCCTCTAGTGCATAGTTCCTATATGATCTCACCAAGACATGTAGGACAACATATCATGTAATGCACCATTTAATAATCTTAACAAACAAAATTACACCAATTCATCAATAACTCATTATGACCCTTAAAATATAAATAGGAAATCAGAGAGTTTTAAACATGGTAGGAACCAAGTGAGTAAAAAATAGTCGCATCTCTAATCCCCAATCAGTGTTCTCAACTAACATCGAAGCATCCTTCCTTCCTAACCTACTTCCATCTTCCATCCTATCCTTTTCTCTGTTGGACTAAACTGGAGCGTCAACTATATTGACCTAACTCCAGATAAAACCTGTAAGAGGAAGTGTCATACACCTCGACCAAGCTTCCCCAACAGGAAACTAGAAGTCGCCATCACACGTCTAGGGGAGCATGACTTCACACAGCCCTCCCACGACTCTAGTTTTCAAAGGATACACGATGGGCAATACCTCCACCCCTCCTTATAGAACTAGGGTGAACACCCTATATCTATCCATACTGTGCAACTACTGTTCTTAGAGTCATGTCATCAAACAATCACTCTAGGCAAGTTGTGCGTCCTGTCAAAACCACACTCACCACAAATCATAGCAATATTTCGAATCATAAATTTAAATAATAAGTACAACATATAGCATATACTATCTTCTTGATGTGTACGACATCCAAGTCACCTCAACACTACAGTCATTTGGCTATCTCATAGCTCATTAACTTATAATTTAATCCACCAATAACTCATATCTATGCATATCCATAATAATTTCATATAAGGATCCATATATGTATTGAAGTTCAATTTAAGAAATGCATGTTTATTTTTATCATGTCTAGCATCTGTTATGCATTCACATCATACTTGAACTAGTATCCACATACCTAAATTCCACATTTTAACTTTCATGTTTAAACAAACCAAAGATCTATCATCATCATGAGTACATAACAATGAAAATAATATCATGCAACACATAAAAATATATACATATCTCAAATATCTATCTCAATCTAATTGAGCCAAAACAAATGTTAAGAATTGAATTACTAAGATAAGTAAACAGTCAATCTTCTAACTCCCTAAAGGTCAATATATGGGGCGTTACATACACCCACCCTTCAAGAAACTGCATCCTGAAGTTATAATGATTCAAAATATGAGGAGAATTTATGAAATGACTTTTATGTGTCTTTCCTGATAGAAAACCTTATGCTATATTGGTCCCATTGGACCTTCACTTGATTAAAACGTGTTGAATATATTAATATCTTGATTGCACTACCCCTATTTGGTAGGCACCTTATTGTGTCCCAACTCTATTTTTTTACCACTTGTAATTTAATTAATGAAAAGAAACTCTTCTCGTATAGATTTATTTTTTCTTAGTTCCATATTTAAATTATAGTCCTCTAGTTTGACCACCATTTGAACCTTATCTCATCATTGGTTCTCTAGTTAAGTAAATATTATATTGAGTTCAGCATAATTTGCATTAATTCATACATACAATTCCGCTTGAGATATATTGATAATTATAGACGAGCATTTGTCGACTTTGATCATCATTCTAGCTTGACAATACATATTCCATCACTCATGAGATTGACACACCAAAATTTTCCATGCTTACAAGCATTGACTAAGATATTGCTAATTGATGGTCATGTGATGTTGTTACTCCACAGTTTTTTTTTCCGTTGTCCTCAATATCTCTCTTTTCTTTAAGTTATATAAATTATATCTCAAACAAGTTAATTGTCTAGTATAGGATTCTATTCATCACGGTCGAGGAAAATCCTTATTTCTATCATCAATTCACTATTACAAACATTCCTATACATAAAGAGCATTGTTTTGACACGTGGGTTAGTGAACATTTTATATCAATAATAAATTTACTACAAGAGTTCATTCCAAAATATTTAGTCATTTGTCCTTGAGGTCTTCTCTTCTCAGCATTATACTTCTTACGTCTCAAAATTATATCCTTTATACCTACATAGTACTTACCAACTTTGGTATCTAGCTCTTTTCTTGTCCATTTATAGCACTTTCAAGTTCCTTCCCCTACCATGAAAGATGTTTTTAACAATGGGAAGCATGTGTTCATAATTCCTCATATAGATTTATTTATTTACTTATTTATTTTCAAACAAAGTTTCTTCATAGGGAAAAATCCTTGTTAGTGAACAAGTAGTTGCTAGAATAATTAATGCATTTCAAGGTGTGAGTTCCCATCTATACACATCACCCCTCCATGACACTCCATTGGAATTTCTACTACCAAATAAATTTATGGGTGAAAGTGATGGCATTTTCCCCAGGACTACCCCCTTTTCTTAAAGTGTTCTTTCATTCATTTTTCTTAGTCAACTAGCGTTATTTAAGGTACTTTCCACTTATTATACTAAAGTTACCAATCCTTCACAAGATATAGATGAACTCCACTACTTTAGTATGATTAAGTCAGCTCAACAATTAAACATGATTTGACCTAACATCACATTGGTCGATATACCCCATCACACATTATGGTATAAATAAAAATAACGTCATGATATTTCATTTATCATTTCCAAACTCAAGTTCTAGGTTCACAACATAAGCCCACTTACAGTATATCATATGACCACACTAACCTAGGTAATTGATTAAAACAATCCATAACTGCTATGGTGGTAGACTTGGCACTACACCCTCTCTAGGGTCAAGACTTTCTCACTCACACTTAAGTGTAGAATCAACCCAACTGCATAATCTATGCTCCTAAGCTAGCAAAACTTTCAATTACACACCACACCAAATTCTCCATTAACTATATAGTCTTTTCTAGCCAACGGTAAATGGTTACATGACCCTTCCTCTATGGAGAATAAGTATCACCAGAAAATCATAGATATTCTAATACACAAAACATATAATACACAAGAATTAAGAGTAGAACACATCATTAGTTGTTTTTGATAATCATAAATATTATGGAGACCTTAAAATTCATTGACCTCCCCATGAAACCAACCTCTTGCTAACTTGTAAGTGGTAAATGTCTTTCTTGTAACATTGATGTGTCATTCACTCTTAACATTACTAAGGTTAGATTCTCCATTACAATCACTACAAACCAAGATTGTGACTATGTTTTTATTCAAAATAAAATTTACTAAAGGCCTTCCACTAACTAATAAAGTGGAGGACGACTCCTAAGTCATACATTACAAAATGTTTTCCATTTCAATAATTTATTTTCTCAGTTACAAGATTTTTTTTTTTTCAATACGATCACCCTAACCTTAAAACATATCAATTTGGTCTTTAATTATAATATTCACTTTGAATTCTCTATTCCATACTCTAGCTTCAAGGGGTTACATAATTCTACACTTACAATCTTTGTATTGTTGTTTCCCTATTGCAATGTGATGGACTTATACTCTTGATGCCACCCTATTTCCATAACAAGGTAGCTACACAACCCTATGCACCACATTTATAATTTAAATATATAACACATTTTAATCTAATTGATTTATTCTAACAACAGATTTTACTATTTCAAATAAATCCTTATTAAAATTATTATAGTGAAATTGAAACACATAATTTTCCTTTACCCTTATTAATTTCGACATCATTACCTTATGGTCAAAACACCCTAACCATTATTATATGTGATTAATTTATATGGTATAAAACCTATTATAAAAACATTTGATACTACTTTGATATTTTATAAGAGATCCAAGGTGGAAGTGGGTGGTTAAAAACAATATTATATACTAACACATAGAACACAATGTATATTTATCACTATTCACCATCTCACTATTTCTTACATACTTACTCACAATTGAACTTGTATATTTATACAATATTTAATAGATTTCCCACAATTCAAGGTTGATTTAATTAACCTAGATTACTTTTAAAAAAAAGTCCTCATTTATTAGTTTACTATGGTTTTTGTACTAGTAAAACTTAATGGATTAGTTTACGAGTAACATTTATTTTTTTTACCCCAAAATTTACAATCTCAAACATAAAGTAATTAAAACCATGTTAAAGTTGGTGAAAGAAAAAAAAAACGAGTTCCTTAATTTAAACCCTAGTTACTTCCATCCTTCTTTCATAAGAGAGCTAATTCCTTCCTTGTTTGAAAGTAAGTCGGTTCCTTGTAATTTGACAACGATAGAGATTGTTGTGATGACCGGAATTGATTGTCATAGGGACCGCAGATGATGATTGTTTATCAATTCTTATTAAACCTGCAATTTACAAAATAATGACTTAAATAACACTAAAATGTACAGCCACCATAAATGAACGAATACCAAAAAGAGAAAGGAACATTGTCCTATACAACTTAGATCAATGTAGTAGGCCATTGTTTTCAAGGCATAAAGGCATTGATACACAAGAGGCCGTAGTCATTTTCAAGGCATAATGGCGTTGAATTTTTAGGTGGGGCTAAATGGCGGTGAATCTGTAGTTAATGCTCGAATTTATTACTGTAACCCCACAGAGCAGAAGACTCAAGGCCGGGAATCTTTTTTTTTTTTTTTTTTACTTCTTCAAGCCTATAGATCTCTAAGAAGCAAACTTTGGTTTCTATCACAAAACGGAGACATCAAATTTCCAGGAAATTTTATCTGATCCTATGCTCTGACTCTGTTATACTGTTGAGTGATGGAGGATGTCTGTCACTTGTGTGCAATTTCCATCTTAATTTTGATTTTATTTTACGGTAGTATCTCCTTACATGCCCAGCCTTTGCATATTTCGGAAGAGTTTTCAGATGGAAGCATTATGTTTCACTTTGGCATCCTTGAATGAATCGCAGAGCCAGAACATATTTGTTCAAATCAGCAAAAGTTGCCTGCATTAGCAGAAGTTTATATGCGAGCAGATGCGCTCAATTAACAAAAAAAAATTCATTGAGTTAAATTAGTGAGGGAGCGGCACAAGGGGGATAAGGTATTTCTATGGCGGCTGTATTTGTTGTGAATTGGTATTTCAATGATGGTAGTGTTAGATCAACCACTCAAGAAATGAAAGCGTTACGATGTCCCAGATCCACAGGCTGTTGCGGATTCTCCCACCGTGGAAGCGCAGCAGCAACAAGCAGTGTTCTCGGAGGACATGAAGGCACGGAAGAGAAGAAACACGGTGCCACTATATAGTGAGCTCGGTTGTTGTTGACCAATTTTCTTTGGCCCAAGTCACCCATTTTTGGGCGAGGATCAATTTTCAAGATGGATGCCTATCAGTTAGTTAAGAATTTATAATCGATGTAAATATCGATTAGAAATTGCTTATTCGGGACTAATTATTTCGTGCAAAGATCATAATATCTAAATTTCAAAGTCAGGGCTTGTCAGGTTCTTACCATAGAGTAGAAGAATGGAGGAGGCATCATAAAATTGTGCATATTTTTATGTAGAAACAGCGGGGAAGGTTGCAGGAAGGATGTCTACCACACAATTCATTGAAAGTAAATTGGAATTTATGAAGGATGTCTACCACACAATTCATTGAAGTGGATATAATAGTAAACGGAATTCAACTATATAAATTCTGAGCAGAGAAAAGGAATTGGTTCTCATATGAATAAGTGGATAGGTTTCCATACCAGGTTAGAGTAACTTTCAATATAAGTTGCAGTGATCTATTTCATTCTTTAAGAGCGATTGAAACTTTCCCAGTTGCAGATCAATGTCTAACACGAATTATTATTATTGTTTGGGTCCATATGTTTAAGTGCCCTGTTTTCTTAGCTAGCATTTTGACGGTTAATGGGAATTGAACTCGTGACTTAAAATCACTGCAGTACACACTTAAATGGAACCTCGAGCCTAAACCATTAAAACATATAAAAATCCCCACCCAAAAGTTGAATAGTGATATTTTTGGGGAAATCTTGTTTATTGATTAGTGTGCAATGCAATTTTTAGGAAATTTATTGTCTAGTAGGGTACCAGTATTCTTCTTCAATGGTTGGAAGATAGCATGCTTTCATGCCTTAATTCTATTGGTTGTTTACCCATCCAATATAAGTCCATGCGTGCACATATGTAATGCGGATACTAGGGATGTTGGATATGTTTTTTTTATTTGGAAGTTTCTTCTAGGAACACACCCAGAAGACGGAACTGCACTACATAACACGAACTTCCTTCCGCTAACTTGTTGTAGTCACAAGGTCTGATATGAAGAAATTAGTTTAAGTTCTCTACAATTCTTACAAGAGGATTAAGTTCTGCCTCTCTCAGAAAGATTCTCGTCTCATGTCGGACCTCAAGCATGCCTATTTAGCTATGCTTAAAGCGTCAAATGGTGAAATATCTTGCTACTGATGCTTGGTTATTAAAGCCTGGTGGAAGGACTGGATCAAAGTCAACTAGGCACTCTATCGTTGATGATGCCTCTACTATGTCCGGGACCATATCACAACAAAGGGAGTAGTTCGTTGAACCGCCTCACCTCACACTCCATCTATGTTGTTAGAAAAACAGGACTGCGAAGCAATAAAATAAAACAAATGCAGAAAAAAAACACAGAAGACACACAATACAAGAGAGACACAGATTTATGTGGTTCATCCAGTGTGGGCTACGTCCACCAGAGAAATTGTCAGGTCCTTCCTTTATTATTATCCAGCAAATGAAGGGATACAACCTACAACAAAACCCGCTGTAACTTCCTCTAATTTCTCTCACAGTATCCTCTCTCATAATACAATATTCACCATCATCCATTGCCACATTTCCCTCATAAAAGAGGGTTGCCTTCTAGGGCAAAAAAACCTAACATAATCTCTACCGTTAGATCTGCGACCTTATAATGAACGGTCCAGATTTACAATGAAATTACAATATCCTTTTACAAGGCAATTTTTTCTTCGGGGGCTTCGCCCCCGAACCCCGCAAAGGGGGTACCCCTCTGCACTCCCCCATGTGGAAGAGTGTACATACTTCTGGGGTGTAAATACTTCATGGGGTATAAACATGGCTGAAAGTAAAAGACCTCTAAATCAGGAAGATAATCAGGCTCCACAACCAACAATCTCCCACTTAGAGACTGATCTCAACAACTCCACCATTGCTATATATGATGGACTCTGAACCTCCTTGGACCTAGAAAATTTCTCATCTTCATATTCATTCTTGAGGACCAACTGAAACTGAGCAAGAACTCAGTTTCTCCCTGGTTACTCCCTTTGTTAACATGTCTGCAGGATTCTGTCTAGTGTGTATCTTTTCCAGTTTCAATTGTCCATCTTCCAAGGCGGATCGTAAGCAGTGGTACCTCAACTGTATATGCTTAGTCTTCGAATGTAAGGCTGAGTTCTTTGCAAGGTGAATGGCACTCTGACTATCATAGTACAAACTGATGTTATCCTGCTTCTTTCCCAATTCCTCCATAAACCTTTGTAATGAAATCATCTCTTTACTAGCCTCTATAGCAGCAACATACTCTGCCTCTGTTGTTGAAAGTGCAACAACCTTTTGCAGTTTTGAAATCCAACTTACTGTTGTTCCACCTATAGTAAAAACATACCCTATGGTGCTCCTCCTGCTATCTTTATCACCTGCCATATCTGAATCAGCATATCCCTGTAGAAAAGTGTCTGAACCTCCAAAACACAATGCATGTGTAGTAGTACCTCTCAAATACCTGAGAATCCACTTTACTTCCTCCCAATGTTCTTTACCTAGATTGTTCGTATACCTGCTCACAACTCCCACTGCATGTGCAATATCTGGTCTTGTGCAAACCATTGCATACATCAAGCTGCCAAATGTTGATGAATATGGGACCCTGGACATGTATTCTATCTCCTCCTGTGTCTTGGGACACATTTCCTTA
>ML805533.1:305776-319938 GCA_009831015.1 Picea engelmannii
ACCAACAACATCATCAAATTTTAAAGTATTTGAACTAGAGACAGAGTTACTTACAACCATGACCAAGCCATTCCAGCTTTCTGGCAATGAGCACAAGATTAGAAGAGCCCTAACCTCATCATCAAAGTCCACTTTTACAGAACCTAGTTGATTAGTAACCGTATTAAATTTATTTAAATGATCTGCAACAGACCCACCTTCTGACATCTTCATATTAAATAATATCTTCATTAGAAATACCTTATTCGACGCCGAGGGTTTTTCATACAGTTGGCCAACGCATCCATCAAACCCTCGTTGTCTTTTCTTTTGAAATATTGAAATCCACCGACACTTCCAGGCTCAGCCATATTGTTCCTAGAGCCTTTCTGTCAAGAATCTCCCATTCTTCGTCCTTCATGGCCACCGGCTTCTTTGCTACTCCACTCAATGGTAGGAATAGATCCTTATGATATAAATAGTCTTCCATCTGCATCTTCCATAACTGGTAGTTTTGGCCGTTAAATTTCTCGACCCTAAACTTTCCATCTTCCGACATTTCTCCCACTCGAACCAGGAACCCTCTTTTCCTACGAGTTACCTTACGCTCTGATACCATTTGTTAGAAAAACAAGACCGCAGAGCAATAAAATAAAACAAATGCAGAAAAAAACACAGAAGACACCCAACACAAGAGAGACACAGATTTACATGTTTCACCCAGTGTGGGCTACATCCACCAGAGAAATTGCCAGGTCCTTCCTTTATTATTATCCAGCAAATGAAGGGATACAACCTACAGCAAAACCCGTTGTAACTTCCTCTTCTTTCTCTCACAGTCTCCTCTCTCATAATACAATATTCACCCTCATCCATAGCCACAATACATTTCCCTCATAAAAGAGGTTTGCCTTCTAGGAAAAAAACCCTAACATAATCTCTACCGTTAGATCTACGACCTTATAATGAACGGTTCATATTTACAATGAAATTACAATATACTTTTACAAGGCAATTTTTGCTTCGGGGGCTTCGCCCCCGAACCCCCGCTGGGGGCCTGCTTGCCCCCAGACCCCGCAGAGGGGGTACCCCCCCTCTGCACTCCCCCACGTGGAAGAGTGTACATACTTCTGGGGTGTAAATACTTCATGGGGTATAAAAATGGCTCAAAGTAAAAGACCTCTAAATCAGGAAGATAATCAGGCTCCACAACCAACATATGTGTGTGGGCATATCAGAATTGGAAAAGCAGGATGGGACGGGGCGAGTTCCCAGATACGCATTGGGATCATATGGTGGGGAAACGAGGGCCCATATCACAACAAAGGGAGTAGTTTGTTGAACCACCTCACCTCACACTCCATCTATGCATGTGGGTAGATCAGAATTGGAAAAGCGGGATGGGATGGGGTGAGTTCCCAGATACGCATTGGGATCATATGTTGGGGAAATGAGGAGGATTGAAAACTATCCACGCATCCTAGATGTATCCACTGTAAACATGTGATCACCTCCCCTATGAGGAGACACACTAACTGGCAGGTTGTGCAAATTAGTTTTCACTTTTGGATATATATATATATATATATATATATATATATATATATATATATATATATATAATTTATTTATTTATTTATTTTCTCCAAGAGTAGTGAAAGAAAAATGGAAAGAGCAATGTCTGTGGCCCATAATTTCTTCTTTCCACCCAATTTACTCGACCTTTTTGATAGTCCTGTATCTAGTGAACATTATAACACAGTTTCAATGATTATTTCAAGCCCAGTTTTACTTTTTGGGTGATAATGACTCAGTGAATTACATTTCCTCTCGGCATGTACAACTGGCTCTCTTGATTCCTTTTCAATCACGAGATATATCATCATGGATTTCTACTGAAACTTATAATCGCTTCTCTTTTTATTCCTTTCTTTGTTTCTTATTAAATCCACCTTTCTGAACTTCATCGTTTCCCTTTCAAGGGTTGAAGAAGATAAATTGTTAACTCTGAGATCCAAGTACAAATACAACCAAGACCTCGAGTTGAGATTGATGAGGATGAATTCGGGGTAACTTGCAATTTTATTATTAGCTTAGATTCACTTTTAACACAAGGCAGCAACAACACATGGATCTGGGTCACCATGGCCCCGTCATCTACGTCTTCATTTGATAGGATTCATGTCCCTCAACCAACTCTCACTGTGGGAGGTTGGAATCTCAACTCTTATGGATCCAATCCTAGCTTTTTTTTTAGGAGCCAATACGCAAATGAGTGGCTCTTCTACTTACTACACCCTATTTGTTCATCATTCGTTCACCATGCCAGTTTGTATGAACACTTTTCCCATGGCAGGTCCGCATATATCTTCGGGTCTTTCATACAGGGGGAATCAGTTTCATGGTTCGAGCTACCCTCTCCACGGAATCCCTTCACATGGGGGCAACACATATCCTCACCTGAATAATCCTTATCATACTTTTGTCTCTTCATAGACATCTTCTTCAGTGATGATGCTCGTAAAAACCTCTATGGATCAATTAGGCGGAGGATACTACCTTTCCGGACAAGGACAAGGTGCAAACCAGGACCCTTCCTAGCCTGCAATGTCTCAAAACTAGTGTTTCCCGGGACCTTGGTCTCAAATGCCACAACTCACCATCATTGCTAGTCCAATAATTGTCAGTCATAGTCATGTCAAAGATTGGTTGATAACCTCTGCAAGTCATTTTGAAGACCCACAACCATTCACTGCTAGTCATGTTGGGGGCATCACTCTAGTCGCCATGAGTCATATAGATGTCACATCTCCAACCTCTATGCATCATGTGGGAGATGAACCCCCAGTCATGTTGAGAGCATGTCTCCAACCATTATAAATGACGTTGGGGGAATTCATACGATTGAAAATCCTAGACGTATCAAACGTAAGCCCAGATTCCTTTGCAGGACTTGCAAAGGAGATCACCTTACTCGTTTGTGTCCTTCTACTGTCTAAATACCGGAAGCGTGGTTCTCACCTGGGGGCCCTTCAGGCTCTGAGCTGTCTATGGTTTCCCCACACTATGTTTCTCCTTTGATTGACATGGAATTCATGTCGATGCAATCATCACCTGACCACACCCCCATTTTTTAGTGTGATGCATCTCCTAGCCTTATTGTCATGCATCTTATTCAACCCACGGTCGAAGAAGTGGTCACACCAATGAAATCTCCAGTCAATCCAACCCTTCCCTTGGAGGGTGATGCGTCCTTCAACCATATCATTAGAATTTCTAGTACTGCATCTTCTGAACAAGAGAGAGTGGTACTCTCCCCGGGCACTCTCCCTCTAAGTCCTGAAGAGGTTCTCTTCGACTGGGATGGTCTAGTGGGGGTATCCAATGCCTCCTCCTATGCCTTTTCAAGTAAGAGACATTATCTGATATATCATGGAGAAGGTAACCTCCATGAGCACTTTATCCTCCTCAACTTGGAGAGCTTTGGGTTTTCCCAATCTTGTGTCGATTATTCATAAGATGATGACCTTTCACAGAAGTCCAGCATGGGAGCCTTGGCCTCCCCCATGACATGTCTCCAAGAATCCTCTCAATGAGTATGATTTAAGATCTTTTCTGACTCATTTTCAAAAAGTGAAAATATTTTCGATTGAACTTGTCTCTCTCACACTCATAAGTTGGATTTGAAAGGACGTCTATTTGGTACAAGTTTATCCCTTTTTCAAACCAAGTAGACTAATATTATGAAAAAATAAATTTTCTGGTGTTAAGTTGTGATTGCATATCATGCCCTTGCTTGCATTATTGAGCCTCTCGTCGGTTCTCTCTTTGCATTATAAACTGTTTTCCTGAGCAGTTTTGCATCCTCAATGATGCAGCCCCCCCTCCCCTTCAGGGTTTTGCAACCTCTCAATCTCTAGATCGGTCCAATAGTTGAGTCATAATGACTCTTCAGGTTCCTGAATGAACCCAAAACAATTATACATAGGCCCCTTTCCTTCGTTTGGCGCAAGTCCTGTGACACCCGCACCCTCTGTCTGTGCTTTCTAGCACTCTTCAGTTCACAGGCGCTAGCTCCTTTTCACTAGCCCCTTCTTCATATGTCCCTGGACCGTGCCCTTGTGCTAATGTGTGATTGCGGGTGCAAGAAAGAGTGGTTTCCAACCAACCCACTTTTCACCCTGCAATCCTTCTCGTGTTGACATGTGCCCCGTCACAAAAATAGTGGTTGAAATTGTGGCCCACTCAAGGAATATTATTGTCCGAGCATGTCCTAGCCCCACAATCCCTTATATTCATTGATCTCTTCTCCTTTGGTGTTTCATGTGATCAAAAGCTATTATCGATCTCCATTCCACTCTTCCTTCCTCCCTCCATGTGTCTCCATAGATATCTATGATCTATCGACATGTAGTCCTATTCGAATCAACGATTGTTGTTGACTCCACCTTTCCGGCCTCCTGGATTTTCGATTCTCAAACTCTAGTCTCCTATATGTGACAATCCTCTGGAGTGGAAGATTTGTTGCCACATGTCCCCTTGAATCTATGGCCAGGATCTCCTATGTGAGTCCGGCCTTCGAGAATCTCGATTCTCAACTTTCACAAGCTCCCTTTTCTAAGCTCCCTCTTCACATGTGACTTTGGACGACATCTTCACATGACCACGTGACTCCCTGCTAAAGCTCAAGCACCTTCAATCTTTGAAATATTGTGGGACCATCGATCTCTCAATCTTGAAAGTATCCTAGATTGATGGTTCAGATCTATCCTCCTCAAATCTACGAACCAGATCCCTTCACGATTCCAGACTTCAGGATTCTCAAGTCTCAAACCTTCCCTACCTTTGTGTGGAAATATTCTGGAATGAAAGATCTTACGACACCTGTCCATTTAAATGTGCGACTAGGATCTCCTTCGCTAATCTGGCCTTCGGGACTTTCAAGTCTCAAATCCTCGCCTTTGCTGACTAGATATCTTCTGGAGTGGAAGATCTACTGACACATATCCTCCCCAATCAACGGTTGTGCTCCCTCTTCAGAACTTTGGCCTCCTCAAACAGATCAATGGTCCTCAGACTCCCTTCTCGATCAACGATCAATATCTTCTCCAGGTCTTATGACTTTTCCTCCTTCATTTTCTTCCAGAGTTCTGGATTTTGTGCCGCATGTCCTCCTTCACATCAACAACTCTCATTGCTTCAGATTTTTGGGCTTCGGAAATCTCAAATGTCAAACTCTTGCCACCCTGTTTCTTTTATCCGGAGTTGATAATCCTCTGTCGCGTGTCTCCTCCTTGAATCGATGACTGAAGTTTACTTTGGGTATTTACCAAGAGTACATGGATCTATTCCACGTCTCCTCTTGATCTGACAGCTACAGATCACTTTGGGACTTTACCCAGGGTGCCCAGATCCTTGCCACGTCTCCTCTCCTATTCCTACGGCTCAGATTCACTTTGGGTGTCTAACGACTCAGAGCTACTTTGGCTCTCCGCATTTTGTCTATTTTAGTTCCCAAACTAAAACTATAATGTAACTCTCCCCGGAGCTCGCGATCTAGTGACAAATGTCCCCTTGCAAATCAACGACTCTCGGCTCTTCGTCTCTTCAGGGTTTGGTTGTTTCAATACTTCAACCTCCACCTTCACTTAGATATTCTAACCCATTGACATGTATTCCCTCTGGATCCAACGGTCCAGATTCAATCCGGCCCTTCATCTCTCTGCGCTTCGAGAATCTCAAGTTTCAAACCTTGATAGATTCTTGCTCTTGTGTATGCGAGTGTTAAGGCTCATGCACCTTCCTCTAGATCCAATGATTGTTGATCCTCTACACCCAGATCCAACGGATGGGATCTTTTTTTCTCCCCTGTTTTTTCTTTTGTTTGTTGGACATAGATCTAACGATCCAAGCTCCTTTCCACGGTCGATATGACGACTGTTGTCGCTCCTTCTCCTGATCTTTCACCTTCTTCTGAATTGGAATATTTTGTAAGTGTTCAAATCTTTCGGCCTTTGAAATTTCTCCTAGGAACCTGACTCTTGGTCTCGCTTCACCCTTGTAGAGTTATCCCTCCTTTGAGATTTAGGACTTAGAACAATTCTAACTCTTATGTGCCTTTTGCGTTACTCCTCCTGAGCTTGATCTCTTTGAATATTTTTATCTCCCAGGCACACCTTGTGTTCTAGGGATTTCGTCAAACTTAGAATCCGAAGGATTTCTTGAAAAATAAATACTTCTCTCCCTCCTGGCTTTCTTCTGCTCGATGCACTCCTTCCAGAGATTTTCCTCATAGAGCATTCAACAACCATGTTTCTCCCAAACTCGACACGGATTTCTTCTATGAACACTTGCACCGGCTCAATGCCCACCTGGCAGAGCTCTACAAAGTTCTCAGTAACTCTGGTTCTCTCTAAAGTCGATAAAGAGTCCTTCTTGTGCACTCCTTGCACTTTCATTGATGAAGGTTCAACGGTATCCCTCATGAGATTTCCCTTGAGTTTAAACCTCTTTCAACGCACTCTTTGCGGACTGTGTGCACTCCTTGCACTCGAAAAATAAAAGACGATAAAAAATTCAAACTCATGCAATACTTCACCAGTTACGCATTCAAACCATGAAATGCATAAAAACAGAAAATGAACACAAATACATAAACACATTGTATGCAGGAAAAAATGTTTTTCTATTATCTCGGTGTGTCTATACAGATGATTACAAAACTAGACTGTAACAGAGTCCCAATTCTCTCAAGATCTCTCTCTTAGAACTATTCTACCTCCTAAGGCCTCTCTCCCTAGACCTCTCTATCATTCTCTTCCTATTTTCCGTATGAAATCTGATACAACATCTCCTTACAAAAGAGGGGCTCTGCGAGCTCGTCCTCTCTCACCTAACCTCATCTATTACATTGAAGTTTTCATAAATGTTTACACAGACCTGAGCACGATCTGGGCCTACTGCAAGCAACCTTTTAAATTAAATCCAACCACTACCTGTAAAAAGGCATGGCCCGACATTTACAACCTTACAACACAAAAACTCGTATAGGATTATTTCAAATTTAAAATTAGGAGGTTTAATGCTTCTCCCTTTCTACATTGCATGTTTTCATGTTGGCATGCTGGCACGTTTTCTAAGGTGGAGCGATGCTCTTGCATCATACTCCCCTACTAGGAAAAGCATGAGCTCTTGCTCATGAGCTTCTCTTATCCAGTGTTGAAATCCTCCTGGATCCCAAATTCTCTTATGGAGTTGTCCTCTTGCTCCTCTCCAGCTATGTTGTTGTTGCTGCTTCTTTTTCTTCTTCTGATTCTTCCCTACTTCTATGGCAGGCTCTCTTCTATTTATCTCTCCTTTGATGACTGCTTCTACTGACCTCGACATCAGCTTCCTGATCTCTCCTATCACCCTATCCAATTGCTCCAGTGACTGGCTCTTCTTATGCAGTATTCTTAGCTGCAACTCTTCCTTCTTATCAGTGGGCAGATATACTCAATCTCCCATGTTGTCTTTATCTCCCCTTGCTCCATTGAGTTTCCACTCTACTAAAGACTTCAATTCCATGGTCTCATCATCAAGTTGTTTCTCGGATTCCTCTTCTGACATCTTGATTTCTATCAAATCATCTCATGTTGGTATATCTCCAACTCTCTCCAACCATTCCTCTCATTGGTACACTCCTCCATCTGTCTCCAACTTGACCTGTTGGATGTGAAATATTTGCACCATTACCCTTCTCTCTATGGATTCCAATTCATCATACAGATCATCAAATTCCATGTTGTCTGCTTCCTCTTCTGCTGCAAGCTTCAATGCTGCAGTCATTTCTTGTTCAGCTTCTTGGCTGAAAATTTTTACCAATTCGGTTGAATGCCCTTCTCCTTCTGTTGGGGAAAACATTAGCATATACTCCTTCTCTTGTTCTTCTATGATAGTCACTGTTGGTTGTTCTTCTTCTTCTTTTTCACTTTCATCATGTGCACTGGCCTCTACTTGGTTGTTTGGTAGGAATATCTTGATCCCTCCAATAATCATAATGCTTCTCTAATCCTCTTCCTAGATGGTGAAATTTTTTAACTTGTCATCATCTTCATTCACATGGTCTACAAGTCCACATGAATCTCCATCTATCAGCACTCCTCATTGACATGAACTCACTTCTGAGCTCTCGATACTTTCAGACAGTCTCATCTCCTTCTCCCTACCCACCTGGAAATTTGGGAATTCTCTACTACCCACCTGTTAGTCTATGAGATCAATTGATCCCATCTCATTTCCCACTTGGCAATTTGAACTTTCAGCACTGCTCCCCTGGCAGTATATGAGACCTCCACCTGGTCTCTTTCCATTGCCCACCTGGCAAATTGAAATTCCATTTATGACCACTTGGCAGTTTACAACATCTTCATCTGACCTCTTCTCCTCCTCATCGCTGAGATTCATTCTGGCCCTTTGGCTCTCCGTGCTTCGGGAATCTCAAGTTTCAAAACTTGAGAGATTACCGCTCATGTGCATGCAAGTGTTAAGGCTCATGCACCTTCCTCTAGATCCAACAATTGTTGATCCTCTGCACCCAGATCCAACAGACGGGATCTGTTTTTCTCCCATGCGCTTCCTTTTGTTTGTTGGACATAGATATAACGATCCAGGCTCCTTTCCACAACTGATCTGATGACTGTTGTCGCTCCTCCTCCTGATCTTTCACCTTCTTCTAACTTGGAATATTTTGTAAGTGTTCAAAGATTTTGGCCTTTGAACTTTCTCCTCCGAACCCGACTCTTGGTCTCTCTTCTCCCTTGTAGCGTTATCCCTCCTTTGAGCTTTAGGAATTAGAACAAGTTTGATTCTTACACACCTTTTGCGTTACTCCTCCTGATCTTGATCTCTTCAAAAATTTCAATCTCCCATGCACACCTTGCATCCTTGGGATTTCATCAAACTTAGAATCCAAAGGATTTCTTGAACAAGAAATACTTGTCGCCCTCCTAGCATTCTTCTACTCGATGCACTCCTTGTAGAGCTTTTCCTCACAGAGTATTCAACAACCTTGTTTCTCCCGAACTCAACACAGATTTCTTTTGTGCACACTTTAATCAGCTCAATGCCCACCTGGAAGAGCTCTATAGAGTTTTCAGTAACTCTGGTTCTCTCTGAACTCGATAAAGATTCCTTCATGTGCACTCCCTGAACTTTCATTGATGAAGGTTCAACAGTATCCATCCTGAGCTTTCCCTTGAGGTTAAACCTCTGTCAACGTACTCTTTGTGAACTAAGTGCACTCCTTGCACTCGAAAACTCAAAGACAAGAAACAATTGAAACTCGTGAAATGCTCCACCAGTTATGCATTCAAACCATGAAATGTATAAAAACAGAAAATGAACACAAATACATAAACACACTGTATTCAAGAAAAAATGCTTTTATATTATCTCTGTGTCTATACAGATGATTACAAAATTGGGCTGTAACAGAGTCCCAGTTCTCTCAATCTCTCTCTCTCAGAACTATTCTACCTCCTAAGGCCTCTCTCCCCATACGTCTCTATCATTCTCTGCCTATTTTCCCCATGAAATCTGATACAAGATCTCCTTACAAAAGAGGGGCTCTATGAGAGCTTCCTCTCTCACCTAATCTCATCTATTACATTGAAGTTTTCATAAATGTTTACCCAGACCTGACCACGATCTGGGCCTGCTACAAGAAACCTTTTAAATTAAATCCAACCACTACCTATACAAAGGCATGGCCCAGCATTTACAACCTTACAACATAAAAAATCATATAGGATTATTTCAAATTTTAAAATGGGAGGTTTAATGCTTCTCCCTTTCTCCATTGTGTGTTTGTGTGCTGGCGTGTTGGCATGTTTTTTGAGGTGGAGAGATGATCTTGCATCACTCAACCAAGTAGATCCTTTTTATATCATTCTCAACTTGACACCATATACCCAGGAGGGAACATTCCCCCGAGTGTCCATCTCCTGCATGCACCTCCTTGCATTGATCATAGGTATGTTCCACTACTAGAACAAGTTTTTCTTACTTGCGACACTCGTTTCCTCCCATGTATCATAGCATTCATTTGACTATGAAAAAACAAAAAAAAATACTGGTGGGAAGGGAGTATTATCTTATATTGGCAACAATCGTGTCGCCTTTGAACAGAGCACAAAATTTTTAGTCCACTGGTCATCATAATTTTGGGTTTAGCATGACCTTAGGAAGCTGAGTTCGTTACAGAGAGTTTACTTCCCCGACTGGATACTCCTCTAGTCCCTATGGAGAGTTTGATTGATGCCTCCTGCATCTCATGGTTTCATCATTGAGTCTATGCTGCCAGAGTTTTCCATATGTCTCATGCTCTTGTTCAAAGGATGTTTATCAACCTGTGTCAGGCATTCCTCAAAACTCTTGACTTTGCATGTCGGACATACCCTCAGTTTGTCTTAGAATCACATGAATTTGTAGTCTTATTGTGCACCCTGGTCCTACTTTCCTCATTGGTAGGTAACCTTGAACCCATTAGTCAGCATTTCACCATTGGTCATTGACTAGGTGGTTTCCCTTGTGTTCGACGGTAATACATCTATTCACACATTAGGATTCGTGCAGTGTCTTGGATTCGATTAGCATTATTGGTTGTTTCCTCACCTTTGTCAGTAGTTTTCCTCATTGGTTTCTAGTCAGAGGGTATTTTTCGTGTACGGCTTGCACCTAGAAAACGCAAAAGACGCACAAGGTCATTGGTTCTTGAATATGTTCTTCGTCTGATTTCCTCCAAATCATCAATCTCTTTCTTTGTACCTCATGTTGAATGATGAGAGATGCCTTAATTTTATCCTTTCAGCGGGTCTTCTTCCATCGACTTCATCTCATCTATTCTGGAGACAAGACCTAGAGTCCTATGAGTACCTAGAGGCTTGCAGTCATTAATGGTTGGTTCTCTCACCAACGATAGTTTGGAATACATCAATGTCTCTTGATCTATGGATTCTTCAAGTGTACGACCCTGACTCCTTTATTCACACTTGTAAGAATGTACTTGATGCCTTGATACCTACTTTCATCATCGGTAGGATGTCTCGTGTTTGTTAATGGTATACCTCAATGACCGATAATCAAACAAAGTCTCATTGTGTTCGACCTCAACTCCTTTATTCACACGATGTAGACTTGCACCTTTGATGGATTGTGTAGAAGAATCGAAGACATCATTTTTTAGTTGCAACTTTTCTGAGTTGTTGCTACCTTTTCATTGGACCAGTACCTGTGTGACTTCAATGATCATGGGAGATCATATTGTACTCCATTGTATACAGACATCTTCAGATTGATTTGAGACTGGTTTTTACTGAGCCTTGTTCATGACTATGACAGCCTTTGGCATGTAACCACATTTGTATTTTCCTATTCATGGCCATGGACAGTTGTTTGGTATATTTTCACATGGATCTGCAGTGTAATTCATATTGGCAGCCATGTATGAAAAGTCAGTGTAGATTGTAATGAGCAACTATTTTTCCCAGCTGGGTCCCCATTACTCCACTTATGGATATTGTAATGTATTTAGGCCATCGCAGATACTCCTCTGACCTCACACATTAGGGGGCATCTGTTATAGAAATATTTTCCTCACCCCATGCAATCTTGCACAGAGGGCCTTTTTCCATTTCCCTATGCAGACTTGAAGTCCCATTTTTGAAAATCCCTGAGCTAAAAATATAAATTTTCCATGTATACGCGCCCTACCTATATTACAACATGCATATACGCAGGTTGCACCACTACAGCCACGTACATAGGGAAATGTAACCAAAATTGAAAAATGGTTTTGGTTTTCCATGTCACATCACGGGATCAATGATCCTTGGCCTTCCATATACTGGAAACGTTCTGACTCGGCCATTTAGTTCCACTTGAAGGCTATAAATAGGCCAAATCTGATCTATGGAAAAGAGGAGAAAGAATTCAACTTTGAGAGAAAAGTTACTCTGGAGAAATTATTCACTTCACATTGAGTCTGCATCCCTTTGTCCTTTAAGTCTGAACACATTGTCCAGACCCCAAGCTCTCTCCTTATTTATTGAGAACTTCATTGTCTCTCTTATATGAGCTTGCCTTTGGTGGTGGAGGCATAGCTAGAAGGAACTTAGTTTCTCAGTTATGAACCATGCCAACACGGAAGTTTGTAACTCATTCATTTATGTTGATTATATCTAAATAGAAATACTCTTTTCTCATCCAATTAATATCTCGCAAATGTTTGAATTGTTATTCCATGGGTGTATTTGTTATGAACGTTGATGGATTATGCTATTGAATTTGATAACATCATATTTTATAACCATATACTTGCGTTGCTTGGTTGTTGAGGACTAGTTGCAAGTATATAGCTTTGGGTCAAGTGCTCAATGGTGGACTTCATCGAACATCTCGACGAGGTAGGATTCTTATCTTGTCTTCTTATCATATTTGTTTATATATCATACTTGAAATTAGAGTTTATTTCTGCAGTCATTTTCATTTGTTGTGGTTTACCCCTAGACATAGAGAGATGTTCCTCGTAACAAGTGACTATATGCCAAGTGTGAAACATATACTTGAAGGGGTCATGGAAATAATGTAACTGGAAGTGTGGTGAGCTTGTTTATCAGTACCTACACACAAAACCCAAATACCCCAAGTGAAAAATACTTGATAGTAAAGATCATATTGTGAAACTTTCATGAAATGATAGTGAAAAATCATATTTATAACTAGAATGATAGGAGAGGGGTCACAAGGAAGGTGCATGAAATGAAAACTAAATCATACTAGTGTGTCCAATGTAAAATGGTAATCCCAATGGTGTGAATGGTTTGAAAAACAAAGCTATTGAACTCTTGTACGGGTGAAAGAAAGTTTAGGCATGGGTCATATAAATAGTAGTGGGTCTAAGCATGCCACCTCATTTGTACTTGTGGTGACATGGACATATGTGCCTTTGAGAAATTTGCAAGGGTTCAAGCTCCTTTTCTAACCTATTGGATATCATATTTCAACTACGAGAGAGTCAAGTAAGGGGTCACAACCTCCCGGTATTTTTGGAAATGTCAATTTTTTTCTTAGGAGAGTATGGATGGTCGTATGGTCCATTTTTCAAGATGGATCATATAGTTTGTGTGGATGATTGGAAAATACATGCACTGATTTGTGAAGGTATGTTTCGATCACCTGTGTCATACAACCTGTTGATGGGGTCTTTGAGGAAGGTTTCCTCAGGGTAAGAAAGAATGTATGCTCTCTTTGTGGAGAAGTGTTTGATGATGATAGAGACATACCAAAGAAATTCAAACTTTCTATGTTCTAGAATGTCATGGGAGATGTGATAGGGTAGGACTAAGTCGCACTCGTTAAAGAACCGAAGGTTGACATGTCGATCGAAATTATCTTTTGAGCATTTTTTGGCATCCATGTTATTGGGATCAGTTATTGGAGTGAGAAGAGAGTTCGTCCAAGTATGCAAGAATGAGGTGGGAGAGATCATGGAAGATAAATGTCATTTCTCACTAGAATGTGGCTCCATCATTTTTGAGAGAAATGGGGATGACATGATATGTGAAGGTGCCCCAGGGTGTGGTGAATGTAGTCTTGTACTTAGCATGTTGGATTTGAATTTGGTTATAGATAGAGAATATGTCCACAAATGACATGGCTTCATGTACGAGGCAAGCATCGATGACTTCATCGATGAAGGGGGTGGTAAGTTTGTCCTTAGGACAAGCTTGGTTGAGGTCTAGGAAGTTGATGTAGATGTGAATTGTTCCTTGTTTTTTGTTAATGGGAACAAGGTTAGAGACCCATGAAGTTTATGCAATGGGGTATATGAACCTAATAATGTGTAATTTGTCAATTTCGGATTTGATAGCCATGGCTTTAGAAGGATGCAAAGGCCACTACTTATGGACAATGGTGTTAGCGATATTTCTTGCTAAGGGGACTAGATATCAAAAGAATGGGTTAAAACCCACCTGTCCTAAGTTTTGGTGCAAATGCGCCCGTGATTAAATGAGAATCAAGTTTGAGCGGCCAGGAATCGGGCGCCCAGATCAACGGCGCACGTTGGATTCCGGACCCCCCTTGCCTTTCTACCTTTAAGCGGAGGGGGGGGATCCGGAATCGCGGGCGCAACTCTTCGACGG
>ML805533.1:363498-381458 GCA_009831015.1 Picea engelmannii
CACATAGAAGAGTTGATGTGTTCTGACACATCAATCCATGTCGTTTGGTGCGAGTGATGTGGAGCCAGTTGGGTGCCACGTGGAGATGGCGGGAGAAGGTCTGAAAACATGAAGAGACCATAAATTTGTATCCCAAGCTCAGTTTTGAGCATGGTTACAGTGATCGGAAAGATATTGAAGAGTATAATTGGATTATGAGATCAGAATTAGATTTATAGGGGTGATTAAGAAAGGTGGTTTGAGAGAAAAAAAAAAAAAAAATTGTTTTTCTAAAAAAGACAAAGTCACAAATTTCATATTGTTGTAGAATCTTACTAGAGTGACCGACAAAGAGTCTAAAGGTTGTTGAGTGTTCACCATTATGAGTATTATCAGTGCCCAATAAAAAAATGCTTGGCTCTTTATTGATTTTATTTTGCAGTTGACAGAGGTTGACCTTCTAGTAAAATTGCACCAATGGAAAGCAACAAAAACTTTCCTATTCACCAACAGAAAACACTAAAAAAGCTACTTTGATTTGCGTGTAGCAAGATGCCTCAAAATTTGTTCCCTCCCAACCTGTTGTATGGACTATATGGATCTGTACAATATGGCCTCTCTAACAGTTCCAAGGCACCCTCACACAGAAAAATCTCTTTGCACCCTCATCAAATTATGAAGGGCATTGTATTCTCCCACCTTCTGCGCCCTCGTCAAATTATGAATGTGATTAGTACCCTATTCTCCCACCACTTCAAAGAGTAGTATGAATAAATTAATTGTCAACATTTGTCATATGTCGTGAAAGTATTTCGTGAAATGAGTGAAATGATAGTAGGAATTATTATAAAAAAAATATTATAATATTATAATATTACGAAATATGATATATTTTTCATAACCATTAATTAATATATTTTAAATCATCCACATAGCTATAGTTTATATAAATTTTGCAAATTATATTGTGTGACTAATATTTATTTAGTTGTGTTTACCCAACAATCAAATTAGTCATTTATTTAGTCGTTGTTATTTGTGTGACTATTTATTTAGATGTGTTTTTTTTCCCGACAATCAAATTAGTCATCTATTTAGTCATTTGTAACTGTGTTGCAAAAAATAGTAGAATTTAGTCATTTTTTCATGTCGTGGCTAAAAAATTTAGTCACGTGGTCATTTATTTTCCAAATTCTACTAGTGGAGAAAGGGGAGGAGGGAGCAAGAGAGAGACAGAGAGAGGAGGAGGAAAGGAGGGGGGGATGGATGGAAAGAGAGGGAGGGAGGAGGGAAAGAAATAGATGGAGAGAGGGGGCGGGGGGGAGGCGGGGTAATATAGAGAGGGAGTAGATGCAAGAGTATGAGGCATGGAAAGGTAAGGTCTAGGTCTAGGTCATGGTCTAAGTCTAGGTCTAGGTATAGGTATATTTCAAGGGAATTTCTTGCCTTGCAATGTACCACTCTTTCTAGTGTGTGAGGGAGGAAGACAAAGAGGGGAGGTAGAGTGTGAGTGTGTTAGAGTGTGGGAGGGAGAGAGATGAAGACATAGAGGGGGGATAGAAAGTGTGTGTTCGAGTGTGGGAGGGAGAGAGAGGAAGACAAAGAGGGGAGGTAGAGAGTGAGTGTGTTAGAGTGTGGGAGGGAGACAGATATAGACAAAGAGGGGAGGTAGAGAGTGAGTGTGTTAGAGTGTGGGAGGGAGAGAGATATAGACATATAGGGGGGAATACAAATTTTTTGTGTGAAAGTGTGGGAGGGAGAGAGAGGAAGACTAAGATGGGAGGTAGAGAGTTAGTGTGTTAGAGTGTGGGAGGTAGAGAGAGGAAGACATAGAGGGGGGATAGAAAGTGTGTGTGGAAGAGTGTGGGAGGGAGAGAGAGCAAGGCATAAAAGGGTAGTAGAGAGAGTGTCTGAGAGTGTGAGAGGGAGAGAGAGAAAGATAGAGAGGGGGGTGGAGAGAGAGTTAAATGTAGGAGAGAGAGGTAAATAGGGGTAGATGTAGGAGATATATATAGTTTACATATAGAATATATAAACTATATATTATAGTTTGTATATCATGTGTAAACTATACGTTAACTATATAATATAGTTTATATATCATATGTAAACTATATATATAGTGTATATATTATATATATAATATATAAACTATATTATATAGTTTATATATATAAACTATATATAGTTTATATATTTATTTATTTTGTAAATAAAAAATGTATTATTTCCTCAAAACACAGTTGTGATTCTACATATCAAATCATGTCCAAGGGGTTTCCACATGTTCCACCAAAGAAGTGGAAACCGAAATAGATGGCACCCTTCTGTTTTGGTTGGAAAAAAAGAGAAAACCCCCACTTGTTCCACCAAACATTTGGAAACCAAAACATGTGGCAGAATAGTATTGAGACAGCATTGTTTGAACATGCAACAAGAAGTCTGAATAGAACATGGAACACAAAATATGAATAGAACATTGAATAGGGAATGTGAACAGGAATACGAAAATTCACTATGTTTTTTTGCAAGAGAAATGCAGAGAGCTTAAAGGATTAAGCATCAAAAGAGCCATTAAAACCTGTGTTTCCCTGAGTGCCACTGCGAGGAGTGAAGACGTACGATTGCACGTAGGTCGGGCAACGTTTCTGCCTTTGCGAGATCAAGAGCACTTAAAAAAGGATCTTGAGTCTGTTGCTTAGTAAATTTTTACTATGGAGTTTCTCCAGCATGTCCCTTCACATCTCAAAGATGAGCTCCAGATGTTCTGCCGCCAAGAAGCAAATATATTGAAAATCTCGGACCGAATCTAAGGTGGGTGGTGGCGGCTCAGAATGGAAGTTAGCCAAAGGATTTTCTTCTTGGATTATACGAGTCACCCCTTCCATGGCACATGTTGTAGCAAAGGCAGGGAGGGTGGTCTTAGGCCCATCTTGGGTGTCTAAGACTATGTAGAGGAGGTAATCTGACGATAGTGTAATTGGTTCATCTGGAATTTCCTCCTCTACGTAGGCCATTGAAGACAAATTTTTCTCCCTATCACAGTGAATCAAAGAGGTTGAAGAAGCTTGGGCAAGCATGCGGATGTGCCGCTGCGTGATTGCATAGCTATACCAAGAAGGTCCCCTCTTAGGATTTCCACATTCCTGTGGCATTGCGGTGAGTGAAAACCAAACTAAGATTATCTTGAGAAAGCACAGAGCTAGGAGAGTGAAAGGAGCAAAGTGTTACCCATGATTTTGGTCATCATGATGATGTATTGATGATGGTGTACTCAAGCTCTTCATAAGAACTTTCTCCTGAGAAAAGTTACTTTCTTCTCTTTCCAGAAATCTCATTTTTGAAGAAGGTCTGCAGGCTGCTAGTATATTTGCCTGCGAGAATGCCTGATTCTTGTAGGCTGCCTTAAACCAGGGTGCAAACATCTCACACTGTGTTGAACTGCTAGGGTGCGAACTCTTCCTAAAGAAAGGAAAAAGATGAATTCTCGATGCTTCTAGAAGGGAATCTTCTAGAAGGATGAGATGGCATTCGAATGGTTATCCTAGTACTAGATTCTCTGATATTTTGGGATCATTCTTATCCAAGTAACTAATTCATTCTCTCCTATATATTGAGGGAATTCTCATGGAAAAGGTTAAGCAAGATTCATTGGAGAATTGGTGAAAGAATTGTGTGAAGGACTCAGCATTGAACAACAGCTTGGAGACTCCAGCAAGTTTATCCAAAGGGTTGATCTTCTTCATACAAACAGTGAGCAAGTGTGTGTGTCGGAGCCAAGGGCCATCGAAAGGAAGTTTTTGAAATCAAGGCTCAGGTTGTAATCTTTAGTTTCCATTAATATGATACAGTAGCATGTCCCTTTCCCATAAAGCTATTTCCATTTTATTGTATAATTCCTTGATCATATACATAGATTGACTGTTGAATAGATTGTGCTATCTTCACTTTGGTTGGTTTGTGTTGTCTTGGTCTTGGTTGCACAAGAGCACTGGAGCGAAGTGGGAGAAACAAAGACCATAGGAAGCGATAATAAGGTATGTTATTTGTTCTTGCCTCCTGGTTAATTCAATGGTCAAAATCTAGGGAAAGAGTCATGTTCTGTCTTGCTTTGTTCTAGATCCAGGTGGATCTAGGGAGATCGGTTAGTGTCCACACCTACGGATTTATCCAATAACAAAATTGACGACTCCACTCGGGAGAAATCCCATTTTCTTTGTGGATTTTGGTGTTTTTTTTTGGCCATTTTCTGTAGTTTCACTTTTATCCTTTCCTATCAATCTCTGAGTCTTCAGGATATCCTGATAGACCCTCTGGGTCCAGAGGCCTTTTTCAATTTTGCTTCATTTTCCAAAATTTTGATTATGTTCAGACATTCTCGTATTGTACTTCATTGTAGCCTTCAAGAATAGGTAGAGTTCGCACTCTGCCTTTAGGTTTCAGTGCGAGGTTCTCGCACCCTGCTCAAGGGTCACCTGCAAGAATCAATGATTCTCGCACTGTGTAATATTGCCTGCCTGCGAACTCATTTGTTCAAATTTTTGGATTTGAATTTTGGCATTTTTAACTACCCAGATCAGTTTGATTGCCTCATAAGAGTTTTTTGGACCATTGATTGATGTTCTTCTTGTCTTTGTTTGCTTGCATGAACAATCTTAGGATTTCAAGGCTTTTCTTGTCAATTTTGGCTTGACTTTCCTTTCTTGACTTTTCTTGGCAAAACCATTCTCTCTGACTTTAGAATCTTAGTGTGTTTGATTAGTTAAGAACCAGTGATTGGCTGAAAGTTGAGTTTTCTTGGTCTTTATCATTTTCTTTGTTTGAAAGATCATTTTTCTTGTGCGATTGAAAAGACTCTTTTGGTTTGCTGTTTATTTTTGTTTTCATTGAAAGAGTGGATTGGGTTTCTTATCATTTCTTGATTCTTTGGTTTTTGATTTTTAGTACTCTTACTATCTTAGTATGGGTCCTTTTTGAAAAGTGAATAAAAAAAATTTCTTTCAAAGAATTATTTTCGTCTTAGAAAACATTGAAAATCAAATTATTGAGATTGTTGAAGTATTTGGAAAAGACACAATAGAGAATTGTCATTTGATAAGTGATTGTTTGCATTAGCATTTTAAAGGAAATTTTGCATTGTAGTTCAAGGTTGATCTGGAAAACTTTCTCTCTCTCCCATACATAGGATTCATTGAACGAAAAGTGATATATTTCATTCTCATCCTTGCATTGTTGGGTCAGAGTCATACAACATAAGTTTCACTTCTGTTTCCTTTGAGCAAACAACAACTCTTAATAACATTGCGTAATCATAAAATTTATCTAGTAACTCTTTTCTATGGCTCTATTACACCAACATTTATCTAGGCTAGCGTTTTGGAGTAGGAAGAGAGATACACTCTCCAAAATCACAAAACACACAATAACATCTTGTGTTAGGGAGTGTTAAATTCCATTTGCAACATCTTGTCCTGGGAAGCCCTTCTCACACAAGGGTCAAACACTAGGTCGCATTGATATTGGCAGAGTTACTCACCCTTCTTTTTTGATATCAGTGTAGAGATTGCATGTATTACGGGGATCACTCGGAGTATACCCATAATGATGAGTGGAAGCCTTTTGAGTTGATTTTGGGCTAGATACCCTCCCCTTGCGTGTGGATCGGACTGTCGACTATCCCCCCAGGCTTTATTGTTGTTAGTGGTGACCTTAGTGGCCTATCTCTCTAGGTTCTTACCCAAGGTGACTGTGGAGGGGAAAGTCTTCATGGTACCTAGAATTGACGTTGACCAAACTCACTCGGACTCCTTGGAGGGTATACCCACAATTATGTGTAGGAGCTTGCACTAGGGTGTAAGTCCGTTAAGCAGGTCGTCAGTGTAACTTTTCCACCCTAGCCCCACCCCTTCTCATCTTGTTGTTGCAACGTTGGATTTCATCACCAACTAGTGGCTTCGAAATTAGAAGGTCTTGTTTTCTTGGTTTTGCTTCCTAGATTTTGTTTACTAGCGCGTGTTGTTTGTTTCTTGAAGTTGACCATAGGATTTTCTTCGTGAAGTTTGTCACTCGTTTACAATATCTCCTCCACGTCATTCACATAGAATGCAGTGTTTATCTCTAGAGCATCTGGAAGGTTCACAACCCTTGCCCACAAGCACACCTGGAGGCTCTCCTCAGCAGAGTGAAGTCCCAGTCATCACCACACCACAAGTGGAGCGCACTGACTCTCTAGAACATTTTCGAATTACAAATACTCGAGAGGAATTTCGACTTAACCCTTATTCTAAGAGACGTTTTATGCGAGCAGACTCTTCTGGAGACTTAATTGTTGTGTATTCTGGATCTCCAACTGGACCATTTCCCGGTATCGAAGGCCAAGATCCTTTTTGGTCTACAGGTGTTTTCTGACACAACCCTTTTGGTCCAGGTTCACCTGTGATTTCTGAAATTAATCCTCCTATGATTTCCGAGATCTCTAATCTCAAGACTATACCATTGACTACCGCTTATCACTTTACTATCCCCGCCGAAATGGCCCATCTTGCATCTACTAGGAGTGTTCCAACCGGATTTCCTGCGGTTAGTCTTGCTCCCATCAACACACTGTGGATGCCCAATGTCAATCTGACACTACCACCTGGATACCGTGCATTGAATGCTACCATTCCTACTCCAGCGCAAACTCCATCCGGCTCTCCTAGTGGTCCTTCTTCTTCTGGGCACTTTCTTCCTAGTTTTGTCCCAACACTCCCTCAATTTCCTTTTGGAGGACCTTCTTCGTCTTCTACTGGCAATCCTAATCCTAGTGGTGCTATTCTGTCATTCACTCTAGCTTATCATCTTCTGGTTGGTGGACAATCTCATCAAGGTAGTATAACTCAACCCCCTCTCAGTTGGCAAATGCCAATTGGAACATTTCCCTCAATTGGTACACCACCTTCAATGGGAGGGGAAACCCCGCCTTATGGGCAGAACATACCTCCATCCTTGGCCCAGTATTGGAATCACTTGATACAAAATCCTTCTCAATCGACTCTGGGGCAGCAGTTTCCTGCTACGTCCATAACACCCCCTAGCACGGGCCAACCATATCCAGGTTCGTTTAATCCCATTTGGGGGTCGAATGCTCAAACTTAAGCCTTTTTTCCGGGGTATAATCCGATGAGCTACTATCCTATCCAACCACCACTGAATATGCCTGGATCTTCACATTATATGTAGACTGCTTATGGTCCTACTGGTTTGTCGATAGGGCTTCCTCCCCAAAGCCAGCAGTACCCACAGGTGAATCGACAGTTACCCTTTCTTGCCACTTTGGATCTTATGGATTTGTCAAGGATTTTAAATGATCCTATTCGTCACTCTCCCCAATGGCCTGTGATACCATCCAAGCTTCCCTCAGACATTCATAAATTCGACGGCAAAGTGGGAGAGGACCCAAATAATCATGTTATGACTTTTCACCTATGGTGTTCATCCAACTCGTTGATGGATGACTCTATTCGTTTACGTCTTTTTCAACGAACCCTTACTGATTCTACTGCGAAGTGGTATATCGAATTGCCACAAGGTTTTTTCTATGATTTCAACACCTTAGCTATGGCTTTCCTTACGCATTACCAGTTACCGATCCATTATGATACGGGAATCGAGATATTGACTTCTTTTAAACAGACTAAAGGCACTCATATATCTGATCACATCCATGAGTGGCGAAGGAGACGACGTCTCATTAAACTTGAGCTCCCCGATCAGTTACTGGCAGAATGGTTTACAAAATCATTTGTGAACGAAATTGGTAAGGACATTACCATGGGTGGCATTGTCACGGAAGAGCAGGCTATAAGTCGTGCTCAGTATCTTGACCTCGTTTATTCACAAACGGGAACACTTTATGATTTACTACTTGAATTACCTCATCCTAATACTTCCAGCACTTCAACTGCTCCAGCTGCCTCGCATGCGGCTGACGGTGTGATTGGTACTACCCAAGCCCAGTCACATTTTTTTTCAAGCACAACCCCTAAATCTACTTCTTCTAATGTTCAAAATGCTCTGTCTCCTGCCACTCCCGCCGGCAAAACTTCTGAGGTAAATGATGTCCAATCTACCCCAGCCGGTAAAAACAAATATAAAAAGGGGAGAGGCAAGAATAAGGAGGGAAAAAATAATACTCAAGCAGAGCAACCTAAAACTACTCCTGTTGATGATCGGGATAAGCGCAAACCTTGATACCCTTACCTTATCTGTGGTGACGATCACTACATGAAGGATTGTCCATGACGAGCCCAGGTCACTAAGTTCCTTCAAGGAGCTCTGAAACCAACTCCACCGGCTGTCTTGTCCCAACCCTTCCCGTCTCAACAACAGGCTCAGTTGGTCATCCATGATCAACCATCCTCTTCTACTACATCATATGTTTTGATGTGTACTAGTGATTCTAAGCAGAACAATGTTTCCCTCACAACTCAATCCAAAGATTATTCTCTGTCTAAGGAGAAGGTTGACGATTTACCCCCTTCTCTGGTACAACCCTCTCTCGCGACTCCACCTACTAACAGTCCTCTTAATCTTGAACGACCGAGCCTCGATGTAGTTCTGCGACCCCCCCACAAGGGTGTTGTTAGGAAATCGACTTTCAATCCTCATGCTTGTGCGGCCCAGAACTACAGCATTGTTGAAGATCTGGCCCAGGCACCTTCCTTGATGTCAGCCCTTGAAGTCCTTCAGTCTTGTCCTAAACAATGGAAGGCACTATTGAAAGCTATTGGTGGAATTGACCCGACGGATACAAATTTGATAGTCTTTGACTTGGAAGATCACATTCCAAGGTTGCCCCCTCAACTCACGTTCCAGATACAGGTTGTTGTCTCTAATAAGAACATTTTTTGAACTATTATCGACAAGGGTGCCTCGACGTGTGTAATGTCTTTTGCTTGTTGGAAAGCCATAGGCTCTCCTCCCTTGAATGAATCACAAAACACTCTTAAAGCCTTCAACGGCTCTGGTTTAAAGCCCTATGGTGTTCTTCCTTCATTGCCCATTACACTAGAAGGTAAGATGGTCCAAGTTGAAGTGGAAGTCTTTGACGCTCCACTTGATTATAATTTTTTTCTTGGCTGCAGCTGGATCGATTCCATGCATGTCGTTGTGTCGACACTTTTCTGTGTAGTACATTTCCCTCATCAAGGAAAGGTTGTTACCATCGACCAACTCACCTTCTTCAATTCCGATACTCATACTGGCAACATACTGTTTATTGCTAAAACCCCACTGGGTTATGAGAACGTCGGTGTAGGCCTTCTAAAGGACTCCTCGTTAATGGGTACTTTCCCCATTCCACCGCCCAATGTTCCACACTCGTTTGTTGCTTCTATCAATATGATTTCCACTTCACCTCATGAACTTCCTGTGTCTTATGACCCTTGGATAGTCCCTGACCCTGGAGATCATCTTTGTTTCAGCGACGCAATGTCGTTAAGTCCGGTTGAGTCTGCCTATCAAGCCATTCAATCGGCAACACCTTCTACCTCTTCTCTTGATGATTTGTCTCCTGATCCTTTCCATGTTATTTTTCCCACTGACGATATGATCATGTCCGTCATGGAGGACACCCCTTGGGATGATGGGCATCATCGTTCTATCCTTTTTCTGGAGCAACATACTCTTGAGAACTACCAATGGATTTTGACTCTGTCGACCGTTGTTTTCATCTCGACGGTTCCCGTGACTACACACGATGTGTTTGCTGAAGGGAACTTAAGTAATATCTCGCCCACGATTCCCATTGACATATCCATCAAACCTGGGATTGTCGAAAATGTCCATATTGGAGCTTCGTGTTCTTCCGACAAAATTGTCACCTATACTTCCCTTTTCAAAGAATTTCATGACATCTTCGCCTGGAGCTACAAAGAGATGCCAGGTATCGACCCTGTAATTGTTGTACATGAGATAAAGACATACCTCGGCGCTAAACCTGTCTGGCAATGCCTTCGTCCAGTTCACCCACATAAAGCGGCTGCTATCAAGATCGAAGTAGAGAAACTTCTGAAAGTCATCTTTATTTATCCAGTGGCTCTTACAGAATGGGTTTCCAATCCTGTCCCGATTAACAAAAAAGGAGGCACCATTCGTGTATGCGTTGATTATAGGGATATTAACAAAGCTTGTCTGAAAGACAACTTTCCTACCCCCTTTGTCGATCAGATTGTCGATGATTGCACCGGAAGTGAAATCTTCTCTCTCATGGATGGTTTCTCCGGCTATAATCAAATTAACATTTCTCCTAAGGATCAACATAAGACTGTTTTTATTTGTCCTTGGGGTACTTTTGCCTATCGAAAACTCCCTTTTGGTCTTAAGAATGTGAACGCAACTTTTCAACGTGCTATGTCTTATGCTTTTCATGATATCAAGCACATCATTCAACCCTATTTGGATGATTTACCCATTCATTCTATGCACAGAGTCGATCACCCTACCCATCTCCGAGCCATTTTCGTTCACTGTCGGTTCTACCGTATACATTTAAATCCTCATAAGTGCATTTTCTGTGTAGAATTGTGTTGTCTTCTAGGTTTTATTGTTTCGCATCACGAGATCCGGGTGGATCCTTTGAAGGTTGAGGTGATCCTTAATCTCCCTCCTCCTTCTACACTTCGCTAGTTGCAAAGTTTGCAAGGGAAAGCAAACTTTCTTCGTCGTTTTATCCCTAATTACACCGAGATCACTCGTGGTTTTACGCGGCTATTAAAGAAAGATTCAGAATTCGTCTGGGATACCATTGCCAACAATGATTTTGAAGCTTTGAAGTTGTACCTAACGTGAGCTCTGCTTCTCTTCCCCCCTGATTATAGTCGTGATTATTTCCTTTATCTTGCTGCCTCGGAGTACACTATTGGCATGGTTCTCGTCCAAGAGGATGATGCGCATGACGAACATGTTATTTATTACTTGATTCGAAGTCTCACACCAACTAAAATCAAGTATCAACATGTCGAAAAATTGGCCTTGGCTGTCGTTCAAGCCGTCCAACGCTTCCAACACTATATCCTCTCACGCAAGACTACGGTGATTTCTCATTGCAACCCTATGCAACATATTTTGACACGTCAATTGCTCAGGGGAAAATACTCCAAATGGATTGTGATACTCCAGGAGTTTGACTTGGAATTCGACCGTGCCAATTCCAATAAATCCTTAGTTTTTGCTGAGTTGATATGCGATTTTCCTCACTCTGCAACGGAAAATGTAGCAGTTGATTCATTACCCGATGAATCTCTTTTCCTTATTAGCACTGACGATCTTTGGTATGGGGATATCATTATATATCTCCAAAACCAGACTTTCTGGCCTGCTTTCTCTAGTACTGAATGACATCGCATACGCTATCAAGCTCGTCAATACATTATCCTCGGAGACACTCTTTATTGTCGGGGGATTGACTTTATTTTTCGATACTCTCTCACGTTCGACGAAGCTGAGAAATCTCTGAATGACTGACATTCTGGAGCATGTGGTGGTCATATGTTGGGGTATGCTACTGCCCAAAAGATCTTACGCACAAGGTATTTTTGGCCTTCTTTGTTTAACGAATGCATTATTGCCATTCAGAAATGCCATGCCTACCAGACCTACAATCAAAAAATTCGGTCACATCCTGCTCCTCTTCACCCTGTGCTCTCAGTTGGTCCCTTTGCGAAATGGGGCATCAATTTCATGACATGTCACCCTCACTCAGCCGGGGGGCATGGTTACATTATTGTAGCCATTGATTACTTTACAAAATTGGTCGAGGCGATGCCGACATTTGACAATACTAGAAAGACCGCAGCCTTATTTCTTTTTAACCATGTCATAGCTCGTTTTGGTGTTCCCCAAGCTATCGTCACTGATCACGGTAGCCACTTTAGGAATTTTCTGATGTCTGAACTTACTGAGAAGTTGGGTCTTCGTCATGATAACTCAACGCCCTATTATCCCCAAGCCAATAGCCAGGTCGAAGCTATCAATAAATTTCTCATAACTATGCTTCGACGGATGATAGGAATTCATAAAACAAGTTGGCACACAATGTTGTTTTCGGCATTGTGTGCGTATCAGACATCCGTCAAGTTCGCTACTGGGTTTACACCTTTTTTTTTAGTCTATGGTGTAGAAGCCATTCTCCCTATCGAATGTGAGATACCTTCTCTGAAGCTAGTTGTTGAACTCCTACCCAAGACTTCTACTGAAGAAGAACGTCTATTGTATCTAATGCGATTAGACAAAACTCGACGTGATGCCACCCTAGTAATAGAATCCCAGAAAAAGCGTGTCAAGGCCCAATATGACAAGCATGTCAAGCCTCATGTTTTCTCTGAAGGTGATCTTGTTCTTCTCTATGAACAGGATCGAGATGTGTTAGGAGCTGGGAAATTCGAACCCATGTGGAAAGGTCCTTATATCGTTCATTGAGTTTTGGAAAAAGGAGCATATGAGTTGGTAGATTACGATGGTATCCCTTTGAGTGAACCTAGGAATGGGTTGTACTTGAAGAAGTACTATGCATAAAATCATCTGTGCACTAGTACTTGTATTTTTAATGTATCATACTTCTTGTTTGTTACTATAGTTTGCTTTGGTCATTATCTGGTCTCTGCCCTTATGTGACGTTGTGTTTGATTTCTGGATGTCGGAGTCTTCGCTACCCTATATTGGTTTCACTGATGGCGCTAGCCGTAGTACTCGGAACCTTGCTTCCACTGCATGGGCAATTTACGCCCCTACAAAGGAACTGGTCTCTTTACGAGGTGTGTGCCTCGATCATGAAACCAACAACATTGCAGAGTATAGCACTGTTATTGAATTATTGGTTGATGCTATCTCACTCAAAATTCGTCATTTAGTTGTGCGACTTGACTTGCAGCTTGTAGTACTACAGTTAAGTAATATCTACTCTATTCGAAGTCCTACTTTGTTACAGGTGTATTTGTGAATTTGCCTCTTGGAACGTTATTTTGAACACATTGAATATCAACATATTCCTAGATGTCTAAATACATTAACAGATGCATTGGCTAATTATGTATTGGACAGACATTTGAATCATTTATAAGTCAAACACATCGAAATTCACACAATATAAGGTAAACCAGTAGAAGTCATCTGTATATATAACGATCAAAAGAGTTTTTTACAAAAAGTTTGTCTAAGGATCAAAATGTCAAAATTTGAAGCTCATAGCTTCTACAAAGTGATGTCATGGGTGACGTTCACGGTAACACACGACTTCCCTAGAAACCCTATGGAGAAATCGACTCATAGATGTTGATACCCCTACAATATGACGTTGATCGTGTCGTGGAACCTCTTCCATAGTCATGTCTGGAATGTCTGCAGTCAGGCCCTATAGATTTTGTTCCACCACTTGATAATCCTCAGCATATTGTGGTGCTACCGCTACCTCTCCTCGCCGCTGGATGGGAGAAGTGCCAAGAGGTCTGTAAAGTCCAACATCTATGTTATCAAAACATGATTTTGTATTAGTCTTTGGACGAATGTATAAAACAAAAACATTTGAATATGATAAAAATTCACAAAAACATTTGAAAAGAAAAAAATGTGTGTACTTCTTACCAAGGTCCCCCCACTGAGCATCCTCTGGCAATACCAAATACGGATGTCCTCGGAAATCCAGCCCAGCATAAGCGTAGTCATCAACCATCAACATATATGGTTGAAGCCAGTCAAAGAAAGTATCATCATATTTGATGATCAGTCTTGCTACGTGTCGGGCCATAAGCTGACACCATCTAAGCATTTGCAAATCCCTGGGAGCCGGTAAATTACACTCCACCTGTAGCCTCAGTAATGGGACCCGCTCAAGGAAGAAGGATACCAGCAAAGATCCGTACCTAAATTGCTTCAGGTCACCTTGCCTACATTTGGTCAATTTCTTTTTTATACTGTGAAGCACAGCATCGGCCTAGTTGAACACTCGAGGCTCAGTACACTCAATAGCATACTGGAAGTAACTCTGTAACGCCATGTGAGGAGAAAAACTCCCAACCATCTGAGCTATAGTGAAAAGGATAGTATGGAGGGTCAAGTCTCGTACCCCCAGATAACTAATTTTCCTTTCTTTCTCTCAGCCTTGGGAATGCAGTGTAAATTGCAGTACTCACTCATCTTTAGCCCACCACCTATACTACCAATCAGGCTCACATAGTACCCCCACCGTGACAAACTAGTCAAAAAGTAAATGTCCTCAATGTCTAAGGACAGTGTGTGGACCCCCACATGAAACACCTGCTAATCAGGGTCCCACATATGCACCAGGTACTCTAATAGTCTGACTTGGGCCCTCATGCCTGGGATGCGAAAGTACTTCAAGAGCCCACAGTCTCTCAAAGCAGCTATAGTAGGTGGATGATTTTTGGCCATTGCATTGTCTTCTTCATGTTCCCTTTTGCGCCATTCAAGCACCATGTTGATGGCCAATTATCTGCATAAGAGACACAACAAGAAGATTAGCAACTATTTTCATGAATCCATTCTTTTTCATTGGCTAAATTTAAAAAAAAAAATTGAGCTTTGCAGTTCTCGCAGGTGCCCTGTGTGCACAGTGCGAGAACCTCGCAGGTGGCCTTAGGCTCACATGCTAGAACGCCTCATTCTCGCTGGCCCTATATAGCCTACCTGCGAGAATGGCAGCGCATATGTAGGGCTTGGAAAATCAACTTCAAAATGAAAATTTAACCAATGAAATTACAAAATTAAACCATGAAAGTGTTAAGGACGAAGAGCCTACCTAACTGTTGTAGATAGCTCGCTGAATGGTCTCTCGTAGCTCCCGCAATCTGACGCTGAACTTGGAGGGTAAAAGAGGGGTTTTTTGAGCTCAATAGTGGAAATGTAAAAATGATGTGGTAAAAAGAGTATTTACTCCTTTTATTTACTTTTACTATATCATTTTGGTTTTTTATGATTATTTATCGATTAAACCCTAATCCCTAATGTCATGTTGAGTGTAACTCTTGCAGGCATGATGACTTTGATGATCAAATACAGGGATACGGACATATTTTTCTTTGTTATCGCGTGTTTTTTATTGTTTTTTATGGTTTTTATATAAAAACCTCGAGCATGGTCTTTGTCCGTTCTTATGCTCGTAAATACATGAGAACGCGATCTAGCGTACTTTTATCACTTTTTGGGGCTCAATAAGGTTATACAAAAAAGGAACCCCCCTGGAGTCCTCTTTAAGCTCTTTTCAGACTCTCTAAACATGAAAAGATCACCGAGCGACCTTGCTATTTTCACGCTCGATAAAGTATTTGAAGTAAGTTTCGGGTGAGCGATAATTTATCTCTTTTTCGGTCTCATTCAGACTATTTTATGAAAAAGGAACTGAGAGTTCTCTTTTAAGTGTTTTTTCCAAACTCTATAATCTTGAAAAACCTTCGAGTTTTCTAGCTCTGGACTGGTTAAACAAACATTGCCAGACCCGTGATGGGACTGAACCACTCCTTCTTAGGGTTCGTTAAAAATACTCTGAGGGACTTGTCCGAAGGATGAGCTTACATCAACAAGCATATGTTATCCTCCTCAAGCTTGCGTAAAAATAAAGAGGTACTCGCCAGAAATGGTGCGAGAAAATTTGGGAAAGGGATATGTTTTCATCTTCGTATTGATTGGTAGTAAGTGTCACTCTTGAACATGACACCCCCTATTCATCACATTTGAAGCCGGTTTGGGAAATCCATTTGTCTCTCATTCGATTTATTACAAGGTCATTCCCTGCATCGTCTTTGAGTCAATGCTGCCAAATAATTGGTCATGTCGTTCATATGTTCAAGAGAAATCCATCTAAAACCTATATTGAGTCGGCCATCTGCAGTTATCCATTCTCTCTGTGTCGGCCTTCCCTGTCTCTAGTCCAATTCACATCATACTCTGTTTCATCCTCAAAATCTGTTACTCATTTTGTGTCATTGATGGGGGATACATCAAGGCCCTCTTGTGACAATTTTTGTTTCGTCGACTTCAGCCCATTATCCGGAATCAAGACTTAGAAATTATTTGGTACCTTGGAGCTTTCTTGCCTCAATGGCAGGTTTCCTCGCTTTCGACAGTGGGTTTACATCATTGACCCCTGATCGAAAGATTCCATCAGATGTTCGACTTCAACTCATTTATTCACACTCGATGGATTGTACTATGGTACCTTGAGAGTCATTGACATCAATGGTGATTTCCCTCGCACTTGTTAACGGTTTCAGTAATGACCGGTAATCAAGTGGTTTCTACCATGTTCGACTTCAACACATGTAATAACATGGTTAGATTCATACTTTGGGCGACGAGATTGAAGACCCTGGATATCATCTTTTTGCGATGGAGTATGTATAATTTGTGACACATAGATCCACTGTGTATGTCTCGTGGCTATGTCGTCTTGATTTGAAATTTCTTGCATAGATCCACAGTGTATTCTGGTGGCTATGCTATATTTTGACGGCATGGATCCACAGTGTATGATTGGTGGCCATGACCCATGTCTATAATGTCATCAGTATGTGATCTGAGTATGGGAATTCCTTCCTCAGAATTGATATATATGATATTCTGCAGATGTTTGGTTGTTCGTAGGTTTTCGATTAGGTGTGCTCCTGGTTCCCGACACACACATGCAGCTTACAAAGTCTATCGGCTATCACTGGTTCCAACCTCATACTTTGGGGGGCATTCTATTACCCATGATTTTGGTCATCATGATGATGCATTGATGATGGTGTACTCAGGCTCTTCATAAGAACTTTCTCTTCAGAAAAGTTACTTTCTTCTCTTTCCAAAAATCTCATTTTTGAAGAAGGTTCACAGGCTGCTAGTATATTTGCCTGCGAGAATGCCTGATTCTCGCAGGCTGCCTTAAACCAGGGTGCGAACATATCGCACTGTGTTGAACTGCTAGGGTGTGAATTCTTCCTAAAGAAAGGAAAAAGATGAATTCTCGATGCTTCTAGAAGGGAATCTTCTAGAAGGATGAGATGGCATTCGAATGGTTATCCTAGTACTAGATTCCCTGATATTTTGGGATCATTCTTATCTAAGTAACTAATTCATTCTCTCCTATATATTGAGGGAATTATCATGGAAAAGGTTAAGCAAGATTCATTGGAGAATTGGTGAAATAATTGTGTGAAGGACTCAGCATTGAACAGCAGCTTGGAGACTCCAACAAGTTTATCCAAAGGGTTGATGTTCTTCATACAAACAGTGAGCAAGTGTGTGTGTCGGAGCCAAGGGCCATCGAAAGGAAGTTTGCGACATCAAGACTTAGGTTGTAATCTTTACTTTCCATTAATATGATACAGTAGCATGTCCCTTTCCCATAAAGCTATTTCCACTTTATTGTATAATTCCTTGATCATATACATAGATTGATTGTTGAATAGATTGTGCTATCTTCACTTTGGTTGGTTTGTGTTGTCTTGGTCTTGGTTGCACGAGAGCACTAGAGCGAAGCGGGAGCAACAAAGACCATAGGAAGCGATAACAAGGTATGTTATTTGTTCTTGCCTCCTGGTTAATTCAATGGTCAAAATCTAGGGAAAGAGTCATGTTCTGTCTTGCTTTATTCTAGATCCAGGTGGATCTAGGGAGATTGGTTAGTGTATGCACCTACGAATTTATCCAATAACACAAAGCCTGAATGTGAAATATGAGTTGTGTGGGAGGAGCCATAACAAACCCGGAGGAAATGGAGGGGCGCCAAGGGATTTGAGGTGACCTTGAAAATGTTGGTCATACCCATCATCGTCCATCCGCCATAGCGCACTGAGAGCTCCATTAAACCCGCTCGAGGGAATTGTCCAGCCTGCACATAAGCGATATGAATGTTGTCCTCCATCCGAGATATGAAGGCGAGGGTTGCAACAGGCTTGATAAATAACATGTGTTGCATGAGATCAACGTGGCATCCCATCCGGGGGTAT
>ML805533.1:408182-428341 GCA_009831015.1 Picea engelmannii
CCAAGAAACATTCATGGCATAAACTATTAAATAAGACTACACTTCAAGACATGATGTATAAGACATGTTGTTCAATTTTGGATTTTGATACTTAAGACTTATTATGGTTTTTTATCCTTTATACATTTTTTCCTTTGTGGTTCACGACAAAAATCTCCCTACATCCACAATAATCCCCCCCCGAAATCATGGTAGAAATTTTAAGCTAAGTCGTTCAATGTTTTCTCTTAACCATTCTTTGTTCCAGCTTAAACTTGGCAACGTTAAATATTCATTGACTCTAGTGTTTTCCCTATCAAAAGTGGAAGTTAGCTTTTAGTTTATGGCACATTTCATTGTAATCTTTTCGAAAATAATTGCTAATATAAAAATATTCAGTTTTTCCGGACACATTCATGCCAAAATAAAACAGGGACAAACTGTAGAAGGTTACATTCAATAACCTAAGCTTTTAGGTGAGGCACTCATTTTTGGCTCCAATTTGGGGATGTGCTTCTCTGTTTCGATATCCCAGCAGTGGCTACGTCGAATTTATGTTGGAAAATATAGCCAAACGTTCAATAACCTTGTAGTGTTATTCAAATAAAATCTTATCAAGTAAATGCATACCTTAATGTAAGTTGGACCTCTTAGTGCCTGATAGAGTAAACTTCCAGGTTATTTTAACTATTGTGATTATAATTAGTTTCATGAAAGTTCAACTATTATTATTATGCTTTATGATTCTCATGGTTTTCTAGGAATGTAGAGTCGCCAGGTGGTTCCCTGAGTTTTTTCAGTGGGAGAAAAATAATGGTTCACTTCACTGTTGTTTGTTTGACATCAAGTTGGCCCTGAATGCATGACCTAGCGGATCCCACATGTCTTTGTGCACCCGAATCAAGCATCTTTATCACTTGCAAGCATGCTCGCCACCCTCAAGAATGTCAACTTTCCAGTCCCACTCTGCGCTATTACTCCCATCATCGTTCCCTTTCATATGTTGACCGACGGGCTTGTCCCTTCCTCCATTTGCCTCTGAAGATCACCATTTCCTGCAATATCTTCCTCCAAATCCTCATCGATTGACGGCAATAGCTGCTCATCTCCAAAATATTTGCAGCCCAAAACCCGATGATCAAAGTGATGGTAAATAAACTGAAAATAATGTATATATCTCAAAACAGGGTAGGATGACAGCGAAGAGTTAGATCTCTAGGAACCCAGTTGCAACTAAAAGACAAAAATTAGGCTGCAATCAGTTTAAACTTTAAATTACGATCATGTTACCTTTGGACATATCAACAACTAAGTCAGAATACAGATATTAGTGGACATATAAGCAATGAAAGACAAATGTTAGTAAGAGTAATATATAATATTTGTGTATATGGTTTTTTTGCAATGGGGACTTGGCTAGTGTCCAATTGCTCCGGAAGAAGATAAATAAAGAATAAAAATGAAATCTATTTGACATCTGACTTGATGTACGTTGTCAACTGTAGTTTGAGCATCCATTTCCCCTTTAAAATAATTCAGCTGCAAACCTTTTAATGATTACTTTAAGAGAAGGAATATTGCCCAATTCTATGTACTCTGTTATGATGTCTTAAACCTTATGTTTTGTACATATTTGCTTTGTCAGTAATGAAGGATGTTTGTGTACATCTCTGAGAAATGCTATGCATCAGGAGGAACATTTGTAGATTAACATGTGAATGACTAACAAAAATGATATAAGGAAAATTTGCATATTGCTTTTATCAACAATAGAATATCATGTCTCCAATATAGAGAATATAAGGTGATGTATTTGAGGATCATCAAAATATATTAGGGATGTCATTTTTTCTTTATTATTTTTGGGATAAGTCCTGCGTATAGAAAGGACATTTGGAGATAGCATCCAATGTTAGGGTTGCTTTTATGGAATTTCATTGGAAGAAACAAAAGTTGTACAAGACATTATCTATTTAAAATTACTCATATTTCAAGATTTATAGCCTATAAATTTATATCCATATTTACTATTACCAATAATTGAAAACATTTGAATGGTTGATTTCATTACTCGAAACATGATATGTGAAATGGTAAACTCTATTGCATATGCCAATCCTTACCTTGGTCATCATATACCTGATTTTACAGTTTGGAGATAAGCAAAGGCTGCAAGAGTCTAGTTTTAGGGCAGAAGCCTGTATTTTTCTAGTTTGCGATACACCTGGGGTGAAATCTGAATTTGATTTTTTCCAGAAAACATGAAAACACGTGATGAATAATATAAGAAAGTGACCTCAAAAATATTTAACTCACATAGTCTCAATAACAAACAATATGAATCTGTCAATGTAAGTACTATTATGATGAAACTATCCAAATGCTATCGATTATTCAAAACATCAATATTAGTCTTTAGATGTTTGTTTGCAGATTTCATTGAATTGAAATTCGCAAATCAAAATAATCATTAAAGATGTTGCCTGGATGCCCATCTCATTACATGAAGAACCAAATGGATAATTATGTCCCAACAAAATTTCAACTTGACAAACTGCGTGGACTACACCCTCTACCTAGCATGGTCCCTCTTCATGCCAAGGATTATATTTTACTTGTAAAAAAGACACATTGGAACAAAATGAACACTTTTTAAAATAGAATCCACATTAAACTTATTTTACTACGAAAATTTTGGAAGAAACAAGCAATGATAAATTCAAACACAAGAAATATATTGCCTGCAATTCCAAAAGTCTAAGATGGAGATGTTATAATCAGAAGATCAGAAGCAACAAATCTAATATTAAAATCTGAAAGAGCCACAACAATACCTTCTTTACATACACATATCAGTGGTCAGCGGACAACTATCAAAGCACTATTTGTAATCAATTATTACACAAGCACTACTTACTATCAATATGAACGCCAAGAAACTAACTTGTAAAATATTTTCAAAAAGACAGAGAATATTGTAAGAAAAGTAGAGCAATGTGAAACATAAATTGGTGAAAAATAAAGAAAAATTAACCATCACATGGAACCGATACAAAGATAGCACATGATGCATAAAAAAAGCACTAACATTTTGCAAAAGACCTATGTTAAAGGAAAACTCATATAAATGGGGTGCATAAGTTACCATCCCCTTCCAAAAAACAATCTGTGTAAATAATTTGCAAAGAAGAGTCCTGGAAATTAAAAAAATCAGTTGGGAATCTAAAACCCACTATATGTAGCATTCAAGGTCATGGTATATTTTTTGCTTCACTCGCTTTATTATTGAAATTCCCTTTGTTGACTTGAAGGTATCTGGGACTATTTTGTTGGACATGACTGTAGATTTCTATGCCTAAATGTAAAACTTGATTTTATTGGGTGATTGTTTGCAGACTCTGTGTCATCTCTTGAGAACGGGAAGGACTTTGTAAAAGTAGTTATGTAACATAGATCATTTCATTCCATGGACAGATATTCCTTGCCTTTCCTTGGGTGACTTCAATAAACGTAATCAACTGTAAAACATATTTCAACATGATAACTATTATGAAAAAACTATTAAGCTTGTGCTCTCTTCTGTTTTTCTTGAATGCATCCATTCTCTTGTGAGTTAAATTGGTTTGATCTTTTCATTTGACATTCTGGGGCTCCACTTTAGCAACTTAGACGTTCAAATTTCTGAAGCATGCAAATTTCCATGTCTAGTAGACTTTCCTTTGACAAAACTACAAATTCAAAGGCCATTGGCACATTTCTTGCGGATTGGACCTGAAATAGCCAATTCTTGAGAAGATGAACAGGAAAACGCCCTCTCAAAGACCTAGGTCCTCCTTCTTTAAGAGGCATAAATATGAGGCCATCTCAACAAGATCCTACAGACCATTCTCGTGCAGGGAAGGCTTGAACTCAAGCACGCTATCTTTAAACAACATGTAGATAAGAAAGATAGATACAATTTCTTACCAGGGGTTGGTTGGAAGAGACTGGGCTAAGAGATTTTGGCAAGAACTGCTTACAAATGAAACTGCTAACAAACACACCGAAACAAAATACCAAATACAACCAAGCCCATCTGGGTATACAAGCCTAACAGCCAAATCATTACCTTTCAATGATAGTTAGTTGACCAAGGAGAACTAAGCCTTCCAAGGCTTTGTACATGTTGGATACAACTACTGGAAAAAATTTCCTCCAATAAATGTATCATCCACATTAGCATCCCCTTGAACAAATTCCTTAATCCCACTACCATCATTGTGCAGTTCATCAACTACTAGGTCTGAAACTGTCCGGAACGAATTCCTCAAGCTTGCCACTGTCACCGCGCATTTCATCAGCTACCAGGTCTGAAAAATGTCCGAAAAAGCCAAGGGGATTCTCAACCTCTCTGTGAAATTGGCCGAGAAGGCAGAGGTCAAGCAGCAACAACAGTCGCAGGTAGTCGCAGGGTCATATGGTGTGGTCAGTTTGATGATGGCGGTGACTTTGGCGGCAACGTGTCATGTTGGGATGTTGCATCCGCAGTTGGATCTCTTATTCTATTCTTTTGCAGTGGAGTCTTCATAGAATACTATTAAGATAAAACAACATACAAAAAAATTGCAGTCCATGTAAATTGCATCTCTCATGCGTTGAAACAGATTTTGTCGGCCTCAAACTATATTCCATAGCTAGCGATGATTTTTACATGCATTATGTGTTGCGATGGTTTCATAGTTATGAGAGTAGGTTTTAATGTGTGAGCGATATAGTTGTTCTCTCCCTTTTATTTTCCTCTTCTAAACTGTGTTTCTGGCTCTATAGTTTCTCGCCTTTCTGTGGTCATTCCGACCGACCATCATTCGGTTGCATAGTTAGACAGTTTTATGGACGCGGCTTCACGGATAGGTTCTATCGAACTATGATAGGTCGTGTTCAGTGTATACATCTTGCACCCAGAACTTTCATGCTCTAGAATTTGAACCAGCACTCCTCGAACTCACAAGCATGCCTCTGCCTGCAATGAGTTTGTCTATTCTACCTAGCTTTCCATACTTAGTCGGGTTTTCAAAGTTTGGCGGGTTGACGCCTTTCCAGGTTCATAAAATTTAAAACCATCCCCGCTACCTTCTATCGTTCCCAATAGACATTAATTATTCTTTCAAAAGTCACAACCAACTAGACAGGTACGAAAAGATTGGATTTAATAAGCAAAAATCTCGAGGACATCTCTGATTAAAATGAATAGATGGGCAAATATTATGGGATTTGGTAATTTCTTTTTCCTGCATTTTGAATTTGAAAAAAAAAAAAAAATCGCTCTTTTAGTTTTCTTAAAGGCTTCAGCATAGTCCACGAACGTGTCACCCACAGAGGCCTTGATGACATATCCCTCTTTAATATTGTGCATATCTTAGATGCCATATTTGAGAATCTGCTCGGATATGGGAATGTTAATACATGCTATTAGTCACTATTCAGTGTACATATTCGAAAAGATTGGCATTAATAAGCAAAAATATTGAGAACATCTATCATTAGAATGAATTAACACAAAATCTACGGAAGATCATCCAGCGTTACTTTTAAATACTTATTGTCATTTCTCTCCATCATCAAAGAGTTGCACTTTAGGGTGCCTTCATTCTAAAGTTCCCGATCATGGACATGTAAGACAACTTAGAGATGCGATTGAGGCCCAAATGAAAGAAGAGAGACTGGTTTTATGTGACGTGAGATTTGAGTAAAAAAAAACTCTATTATCCAACAGAAACTTAGAGAGGAGGAAAAAAGAAGAACAAGTATCTTCTAGTTGGTGTTCTCCCTGTGTTCGATGCCTTGGTTGGTTCAAAAGGTTGCTTGGAGATTTGTTTGTTGAACTTCTTTGTTTTCTGATTGGGAGTTGTAATGGATTTTCAAGTCATGTGCAAAATAGTTCTTCGTTGAAGTATATAGTTTCTTCCAACAACACAGATTTTTAAAGTGTATTGAATTCTACAGATCCCACAAGAATTTGTCTTCCTCAGGGGCGGCACATTTACCGTGGCTTGAAAAATGGCTTGTGATGTTCGTAAATGACGCGAAATATTACTCCATTTGCGAATGTAACCAGAGGCGGGTAACAGAAATTGTATGGGTGGATAAAACGACATATTATCACTACAAAAGTTTCTATTTCAAATTTGTTGAGCTACTTGTAGGTGTGGTAACCAAATTGACAGAAAGCCATGTTCTTTGTCAAAGTTTGTTCGGTTTCCTCTGGATGTAGTTACAGACTCCACATATTTGGCATCACCTTCGAACATTCTAGACCTTTATGTGGGCCGCCATATCTGCCACTGCTATGAGGAAAGATATATTCTGATGCGATATGCAACATTTGATACACTTGCCAGACCTGTGTTGATGTGTTCTGCAGCATTTGATACACTTGTCAGACCTATGCTGCCCGAAGAAGTGATGTACCTCAACAGATTAACATTTTCCGACTAGGTTGGATGTTTTTTCCAATTTACTGTAATAAAGCAAATAAGTTCAACATACAAATCTTCAGGCAACCTTTTCAACCAAACAGATGATCGAATACATGGAGAATAGCAGTCACAACATACTTGAATATTTTTCCCGTCCCATAGCTATTGTGACATAAAACGACTCTGTCCACCTTGAAATCGGCCTGAATCTCATTTCGAAGTTGTCTCGGATGTCAAGGGTCAGGAACATTGCAAGGAAATCACCTTAAACCCCAAGTTTTCGACAACAAAGGGAAATTAATACTTGAGAAAGAATGGAATGTTGAATAACCAGCCATTGCAAGCAGGCCATATCTAGAAGAGACAAGCTATTCAAAAAACTGGGATAGATGTAGTTGGCAGCAACAGATAAGTACACGACCCGAAATTGATATTCAACTCATTTTTTTCAAATAAAGGGTTTGCATGTCAAGAAAATTGTGAACAAGATTCATTAATGTACATATTGTTTATTAGTTGGTGGCAGGTGAAATTGCAATCGTTGTGGCAAATAGTCTCAGTTGTATTTTGTAACCCATCTTATTTGAATATAAAATAATTCCGGTTTATTTTTTAATAGTATTTTCCAATGCCTGGTATTTGTTTTAATTTTATTTTGGAGGACTCGTCTTCCTTCCATTCTTCAGGTCTCGTAAATAGAATGAATTAATGAGTTAGAAGAAGGCAGCTCAAGTGTTGACGCAATGTTCCTGTTCGATATCTTGCATATATTGCAGCTTCTTCTATTTTATAATATCTGTGCATATATATTAATATCAGTACTATTGGAATAAATACAAAAACTTCTTCTTCGACAAAGCTTAGGCAATTATGTTTGGATTTGCGGTATTAAACAACTATGTTCCATGTTCCATCATATACATCTTGCAGCCGAAGAGCTTTAGTGATCTACAATTTATGCTTTAACTACTGATAACTCACCAGGTGTTCGAAAAGCTTGGCATTAATAAAGGAACGGTTGAAGTTGTCTTAATTACCTAAATCACACCAAATTTTGATTACATTTAATTTAATTTAGATATTAATGTTTATGGAGAGTCGGTGTTTTCTCATGTCATTGCAAGGAGTACAAAATGAATAGATGATAAGGAGTTTATCTCATTGAAACCATAATGCAAAATCATGTTTCTTGTTGCGTTATATACATCTTGCAATCAAAATTTTGCGTGGTTTCAACGAAATTTGCAAACCGAAGAGCATCCTGCAAATTGGGAGATCATTTGCATTTGAAACAAAAACAATCCATTAATATATATTAGTATGAATACTATTCAGATAAATATGAAAAATTTCTCCATTAATACATATTAGTATGAATACTATTGAAATAGATATCAAATGTTTCTCTTGGCCAATACTTAGCTAGTTATTTGGCCAGCAGGCTCCGGGTTCGTGGTACCCAGCACCTATGTCTCATGTTCTATCATATACATCTTGCAGCCAAAGAACTTCGGTGATCTGCAGTTTATGCTTTTACTAGTGAGAACCCAGTAGGGGTTCGAAAACATTGCCATTAATAAAAATAAAAATAAAATAAAATAAAAGTTTTTCGACTGCCAGATACTTATCCTTTTCCCATTTTCCTTTTCCCGTCCATTATGGCTTTCTGGTTTTATACTTAGTTGTATTTCTATGATGGGTAGTTGTATGGTTCGCGGGCTAACATATATTCATCTCCATTTGTATCTTCACATAATGAATCCAACTGACCGTTGTTCCTTTCCATACCTAGTTAATTTTATGTTCGCGGTTGACGGGTTGACACATACGAACTAGACTTTTCTTCTTCCCGCCCATTATCTCTTTCTGGATATATACTTAGTCACCTTTCTATGGTATCCGGTTCCAGAGTTGGCAAGCTGACATGTATTCATCTCCATCTATATCCTCACATGACGGATCCAGCCAACCATTGTTCCTTTCCATACTTAGACAATTTTATGGTCGTCGTTGCAGCGTCGGTGATCACGAACTCAGTTGTTTATCGTTTCGTTATATACATCTTGCACTCAAAACATTTGTGATCTACAATTCCACCACGGGTTCCTCGTATACATTAACTTCGTTCAAAGTATCTGTCGCAGCCTTCCATCCCCAACAACTTTGCGTCCTTCCTGATATACATCAACTATGCTCTTACTAATGACAATTGGACACAGTGGTACGAAAGATGATTCTGTGATCTACAATTTATGCCTTAACTAGTGAGAACTCATCAGGGGTTCGAAATCATTTGCATTACTAAGCAAACACTAGATGTTCTTCTGCGAGATACTTAGTCTTTTTTCCCTTGTCTTGTTCCCATGTATTATCACTTTCTAGTTATATACTCAATCGCATTTCTATGATCACAGGTTCTAATGTTGGCCTGGAGAATTGGACCGCCCATTGTTCCTTTTCATACTTAGTGAATTTTATGCCCGCGGTTGTCGGGTAGGTGCTTTCAAACTATGCTTCTTGTTGTTCCGTGATATACATCTTCCACTCAAAATTTCCATGATCTATAATTCCATTGCAGACTCCTTCGTCCTTTTTCCATTTTTTTCTTCCCGTGTATTATGGGACTATAAAGTATGGACATGATATTTTATAGACCATGTACGGATTGAGCATTCCATACCTAGCCACTTTTTGGATCGCAGGTTCTCAGGCGGGCGGGCTCAAAATTGGGCCTCCCTTGTTCTGTGCCCTACAAATAGCACCCAGAATTCCGCGATATACAAATTGACAAGTGGACCTATGGACTGGTTGACTCAACATTGCACTTCTATTGTTCTGTGTGCTCCAAACAGCACTCACAGTTCCACGATATAGAAATTGACACATAGACTCCAGGGTTGGCGGGGTGAAGATTGCCATTGTTTACGAATGTTAATCCCTATAAACTATCTAACAGTACCTAAACCCATTATTTTCAATACTAAATTAGTTCTTAGTAGTGAAAACTAGACACAAGTACAAAACAGTTGGCATCACACCCTCCGCAATATACAAATTGACTACCGGATTCTAACATCATCCGCTCTTCCGTGTAACAGATTATGCATTCAAATGTTCGGAGCGATACAATTTGAATGTCGGGGCCTCGCATCTTCTTCAGAGACCTTGTCATCCTGTTTTGGATCCTCCTATTGTCAGGTTCATGAAATGTCCAACTCTTGGATACTGTTTCGGGTTGGCACCAAGCTTCATTCTACCACGGTTCACAAATGTTTCAAAGTATCCCCAATAACTTCCTCTCGTTCCTAATATGGATTGGTTGTGTTCTTACTAGTGACAACTGAACACAATGGTATGAAACAGTTGGCATCTGGCCCTCCGCAATATACAAATTGGCTAACAGGTTCACATCTTCTACTCAAAATTTTCGTGATCTACAATTCCACCACGGAATCCTTAGTCATTTTTCCCTTTTCTTCTTCCCATGTATTATGTCTTTCTGGTTATATACTTAGTCACCTTTCTATGGTCGCAGGTTCCAGCGTTGGCAGGCTGACATATCTTTATCTCCATCTATATAATCACACAACGAATCCAACCGACCGTTGTTGCTTTCCATACTTAGCCAATTTTATGGCCGCTGTTGTCAGGTTGGCGCTTTCCAACTCTGCTTCTTCTTGTTTCGTGATGTACATCTTGCACTCAAAACTTCCATGATCTACAATTCCACCATGGACTCCTCGAACTCTCAAGCTTCACTCTACCACAGTTCATAAATGTTTCAAAGTATCTTTCGTTGTCTTCCATCCCCACTAACTTCTTGTCCTTCCAAATATACATTGGTTATGCTCTTACTAGTGACAAATGCACACACTAATACGAAAAAGTTCGCATCCACCCCTCCACAATATAGAAATTGACTACCGAGCTCCAACATCATCCCCTCTTCTGTGTTACAGATTATGCATTCAAATGTTTCGAACGATACAATTTGACCGTCAGGGCCTCACGTCTTATGGGGAGACCTTGTGAGCCTATTTTGGATCCTCTTGTTCACAGGTTCACGAAATCTCCAATTCTTAGTCACTATTTCAAGTTGGCGCATTTGAACTCTGCTACTTCTTGTTCCGTGATATACATATTGCATTCAAAATTTCTGTGATTTACAATTCCACAGTGGACTCGTTGGTCCTTTTCCCCTTTTCTTCTTCCCATGTATTATCGCTTTGTGGTTATATACTTAGTCACCTTTCTATGATCGTGGGTTCTAGCATTGGCAAGTTCACATATCTTTATCTCCATTTATATAATCACACGATGAATCTAACCGACCGTTGTTGCTTTCCATACTTAGCCAATTTTATGGTCGTGGTTGTCGGGTTCACAGTTTCGAACTCTGCTTCTTGTTTTGTGATGTACATCTTGCACTCAAAACATTCGTGATCTACAATTCCACCACGGACTCCTCAAACTTGGAAGCTTCACTCTACCATGGTTCACAAATGTTTCAAAGTATCTATTGCTACCTTCCGTCCCTACTAAATTCTTGTCCTTCCTAATATACATTGGTTATGCTCTTACTAGTGACTCTTACTAGTGACAACTGCACACACTGATACAAAACAATTTGCATCCGGCCTTCCGCAATATAAAAATTGACTACCGGGTTCCGCCATCGTCCCCTCATCCGTGTTACGGATCATGCATTCAACTGTTCCGAATGATACAATTTGACCGTTGGGGTCTCACGTCTTCTGGGAGACCTTGTCAGCCTATTTTGGATCCTCATGTTCACGGGTTCACAAAATCTCCAATTCTTAGTCACTATTTCGGGTTGATGCATTCGAACTATGTTTCTTCTTGTTCCATGATATACATATTACACTCATAATTTCCATGATTTAGAATTCTACCGCAGACTCCTTAGTCCTTTTTCCCTTTTATTCTTCCCATGTATTATCACTTTGTGGTTATATACCTAGTCGCTTTTCTATGATCGCGGGTTCCAGCATTGGAATTCTAACATATCTTCATCTCCATCTATATTCTCACATGACGAGTCCGAACGACCGATGTTCCTTTCCATACTTAGCCAATTTTATGGCCGTGGTTGCCGAGTTGGCGCTTTCAAAATCCGCTGCTTCTTGTTTCGTGATATACATATTGCACTCAAAATTTTCGTGATTTACAATTCGACCACGGACTCCTTAGTCCTTTTTCCCTTTTCTTCCTCCCATGTATTATCGCCTTCTGGTTATATACTTAGTCACTTTTCTATGATTTTGGGTTCCAGCCTTGGCGAGCTAACATATCTTCATCTCTATCTATATCCTCAGATGACGAATCCGATCGACTATTGTTCCTTTCCATACTTAGCCAATTTTATGGTAGCGGTTGTCGGGTTGGCACTTTCGAACTCTAATGCTTCTTGTTTCGTGCTATACATCATGCACTGAAAACTACCGTGATCTACAATTCCACCGCATAATCCTTGAACTCGCAAGCTTCATTCTACCACGGCTCACAAATGTTTCAAAGTATCTCCTACTTCCTTCCATCCCCACTAACTTCCTGTCCTTCTTGATATACATTATTTATTCTCTTACTAGTGATATACAAATTTCCCTCTAGACTGTCTTACCATACCCTCTTTGTTGTTACATGTATTGCACTCAAAAAGTTTTGAGACATACAATTTGACCCTCGCGCCCTCACCTCCAACAATTGTACCTTGTAACCCTATTTTGAAGTTGATTTTCCACGTACCTGTGACCTCCATACTTTCTTACTATGCAATTAGAAACCTTTCATGCTAACATCTCACCATGCAGGAACCATCAACATTGTCATTAATGAGTGAAACGCTCAAGGAGATATCCCATTATTACGCATTAAACCAAGATGTACGGAGAGTTATTTTGTCCCTTCCAATTGTTCATCTCGAACACGCATCATCGTGTTGGCCCACTCAAGAAATCTGCAATGCTTAATCACTCATTGACGTATCTTCCATGTTTTCATTTCTATGTATGCAATTACTAGTGTTTAATGTTAACAACACATCATGCAATAGTCGTCCAAATTGTCATTAATGAACGAAAGTCTCGAGGACATCTCCCATTCACACGCATTGGACCAAAATTTCCGCAGGGTTATATTATGCCTTCAAAATTTTCATTTCATTCATCATCTGGAGAAAACAAACATTCTTGTAGACTTATGGCAACAGGTCGACATCAATTTTGTGGAGATACAGTAAATATCTTCCGACATCATGACTAGAACTTCCAGTGGTCCAGGGCATACTTTTACTATTCATCCCATTCCGCCCAGAACGAAACGATTTGGACCTCTGGAATAGCTCGTGCAGGTTGCGTCCCTGAGGTTTTTGACTGTAAGGAGGTGGTCTCTTGGTGTACCGAAAAATATATTCCAGGCCAAAGAATTATTCCACTGTACGACCATTCTCTTGTTTCTTTGTCACCTCAGGTATTCTGCGAGATGTTAAAATTGCCCGAGCCAACATTGACGTTCAAAGAACGAGACTACAAGCAGTTTCTATAAAAACATGATAACAGGTTGGACATCTTATCCGACTTCCTCGAAGACCCAACAACAGTTCCTGAAGATATCACAAGGTTGCAGGTAAGTTCCTTTAGAAATCCATTCCGAAAAATTGTTTGGTTGTTTACAAGAATAACGAGGCATGCATCCATGGCAAGCATTTCCCATATAATTATTTATATTTTGTATTTCATAGTGAAGGAACAATACATTTTCGATTAGGGGAAGCTAATTTCCATTGAGATCTGTTCCCAGTTGTTACAATTTAAAGAATTGAATAAATTTTATATGTCATCCTACTTGATTTTCACAATAGTGCATTGTTGTTTGTTTCCAAAACTTTCTCTTTCCAATAAAATAAACTGTAGATTCGACCCAGTAACATTCTGGTACGAGGCCATGTGGAGGCACAAGGCTTCCCATTGTTTTTATGAAGTTTTTAATGTCTTTGTCTCAGTTTTCAAAGATTTATTGTTAGGCAAGGATGCTCCACGGATGTCTGGCCAGGAAACCAAGTTTTTAAACAGGAAGGGCACACTTGAAGAAAAATAAAATCACAGTGTCATCATGGTCTTTGGCTCTAAGGAAAATCATGCTTTCCTTAGAGACTTCATGTGCAAAAACTTCAAAAAGATTGACGAGTTTGTCGGCCATTTCAAGAAATTGAACCTAATGTATGCTGAAAGGCTAAAAGGGTTAGAACCTAATGGGATTTTTTGAGAACATTTACTGGAAGTTGGCTTCAACAACTCTTTTGTCCAAAGACACCTGACCAAAGACAGGGACAGTGACGACAACAATCCTGCTTATGCCAATTGCGATGCAGAGACATTGAAAAGCATGATTGAATTGTACAGACAACAGGCAAAAAGTATCTGGTGAGAAGAGTACCCAGTCCCCCGGCAGCACTCCCAAGAGCACTACATCACGGAGCGTCGCTTCGACAGCCCACCGTAGTAAGAAAGAAACCCAGAAATCTTTGAACAGAGGAGGAGATAAGAACCCTCCTCACACAAAAATTGATAGTTCTCACAAAATTCCACTAACGAAGAAGAGAAAAAACAATGCAGGGCATGCGGAGGAACTCGAAATTGAAAGTGGACAGCTACAACTTGAAATTGAAACTGAGCACATGCAGAAAATTGGGTCATCCACAATGGAAATACCTAAGACCAAATTTTTTTACGAAGATGAATCCTTCGTATTCCAAAGCGTTGTTTTTGACAACCAATCTAAAAGTATGGTCATTGAAAAGAGAGATGTAACAAACAGGAAAGGCAAATCTCGCACAGAGATTAACTTTAGGAAAATGCGGTCGTCCCAAATCTCCTCATTTCACCAAGTAACCAGTGAAATTCTAAAGGATTCCATTGGAGGAATTGAGACGAAAAATGACAGACTGAAAGACCGCCTCAACGAATTTGAGTAGGCTTTCATTGCAACCCCAGAATTTTCCAGTCCTTTAGCAAAAATCATACCTGCTACCACTACAGCCAAGATGAAAGTATCTTCTACCCTCCTTGCATGCTCTAGATCCCTTATAGAGAATAACATCAACAAAAGAATGCAACTAGTTACTAAATCTTGGGAAACATCGGAAAGAAGGCAAATGATTTCCTGGAACATTTGGAGGCGAATTTAAAAAATGATCAACGTTTCTGTGAAGAGATGTTGACCCATTTTGCCAACATTGTCGTCAACACAACAGAACTGAAAAGAAGACAAGAGAAACTCTCCTCCCCAAAGTGGACCAAAAAAATAAAAGCATGCTAGCAAAAGAAAGTTAACAACCTGGAGCTCATTGTCAAATCATGTAAACAAGCCATATCAGAAAAGGAAGATTTATTCAGAAGCATGATCCAAATAGACTTAGCTGGAAGTACCAACGAGGTTCAAGACCCAAACTTAAGTCTCAAATCCTTGTCAATAACCAAAGAATCCTTCCATGAACAAGTTGATATTTTAAAGGGTTTGTCTTTCGAAAAGTTTTACAACATAGTTGAACATCATCTAGATGAGCATGAGCGTTGGGTACTAGACTATGTGGCACGCAATGAAGAAATTGAACAGAGTTTCCATAGTATTTCAATGGATCTAAGGAAATTAGAAAATGACCTTTACAACATAGAAATCCGGGATGAAATCAACATGGCCCCCATGAAAAGCTACATCGAAGAATGGTTCCAACAAAGAACGGACAACCTCATCCAAGAAAGGCAACAACCGGTCAACAAGACTCCACTAACCATCGACGATAGCAACAAAAACACATCGGATTCATAGTAAGTCTATATTGGTATCATGTTTTCTTTATCAATCTAGTTTAAGTCTATACTGTCATCTTGCTTTCTTTATTAATCTAGTTATCACCTCTTTAAATAGAAAACTGTAACCAAAGACTCATAACTTCCAATTTCTTATTTTCAGGTCTTCCTCTCTATCGTCGCGCACTTCTTCTTTCAACATTCCTAATTCTTGTACTTATTTCTTTTTATGGTCCGTGGGAGCCCCAATCTCGGTCTATATGACAAACGCATTTAAATTTCCAGAAAGATGTAACACAAATTATTAATTTTTGATAAATTTCAAAGAAAACTGATTCGGGAATGCCTTTATTGTATACTGAATTTTGGGTTTCCAGGAACCTTTCTTGTTTGTTCCAAAGAAAACTAATTCGGGACTGCTACACTTTTTGTGTCCTAGTGTATGCTAAATTTGTTGTCTTGTAGGACGTTGTTACTATTCTATTGTATGCTAACTTTTTGGGTCTCCGGGAACCTATACTTTGATAAATTTCGATTTTTCTTGTGTCTAGAAGCCTTTGTTTTAAAGCAAGCTAATTTATGGAATAAGGGCTATGTGCATGCTCTATAAAATAAGCCTTTGTTTTAAAGCAAACTAATTCGGGAATGCTAATTTTTTTGTGTTTTATCTTCACAAACCTATGTAACAGACGTTATTACTATTCTATTCTATGCTTTTAAATGATGTAATTTCCAGAGATATGTAACAGACATTATTAATTTGTGATAAATTTCTATATTCCGCAAGTCTACTTGTCAATTTGTATATCGCGTAACTCTCGGTGCTATTTGTAGGGCACAGAACAACAAAGGCCCAATTTTGAGCGCGCCAGCCCGAGAACCCGCAATCCAAAAACTAGTTAAGTATGGAATAAGGGCTTTGTGCATGCTCTATAAAATAATCCTTTGTTTTAAAGCAAATTAATTCGGGAATGTTAATTTTTTTGTGTTTTTCTCCACGAACCTATGTAACAGACATTATTACTATTCTATTGTATAGAGAGCTTATCTATATGTTCATTTACTTCTCTATAAACATGATTGAAAAAAAACAAAAAAAATTGTTTCTTACCTTTGTAACTATATCCACGATCAAGATAAGCATTAGACTTTTATTTTGTTCTTCCCATTTTCCTAATCTATAATAGGTTTAAAAAGTTTGGATTCCCCCACAATCTCTAATTTTGGGATTCCTCTTTTTATTGCAATTTTAAGAAGAAACCATAAAGCATAAGATCAGACTATGTTATTACTTCCTGGCACAACAACATATGTGGAAGAAATAAAATGAGCTTCATTCAAAGACATAATGTCCCCTTCTCCACATATACTTAGGGATCCTTGATAAGTACCATCAAAAAATCGCCACACCATATATTTATTCTATGTATGGAGTTTTTTTTCTCTAAGAGGGTTCCAAATAATTCGATAGGCATATCTAAATTGATGATATACTTTAATGAGAAGACTTTATTTATCTTGAATTGTCATTTCATTTCTTGGAAGCCATAATGCCTAAGCCACAATGCATGGTAATGCCTTATGTTCATAGATCAATTTGTCCTTACCATACTTTAAATCAAACTAATAAAGACCCCCTTCTTGTTTTCCTTTACCCTCTACCAACTTGAGTGTCTCACTCCAAATTTCTCCTTTATACAAACAATGAAATAATAAGAGGTATGTAGATTCACCACTATTTTTGCATAGAATGCACCTACCTAGACCTTGTTGGGACCTTTTCTTGCAATTGTCACATTAAGAATTTTATTTAATTGTGCCAACCAAAGAAAATTCATGGTTCTAAAGGCACTTTTCAACTTCCATATTTATTTTCGCCAAAAAATTTTATGGCCAATTAGTGACAACAAAACCATTTAATCACCACAAACTCCCAAGTTCAAATTCATCTCATGGGTGTGTAAGGAAAATAGGTTCCAATGAAGATGAAAATGAATATCACTTCATCAAATGATTAAGAAATGAAAGATGTTGTAAAAATGAATGTCTTTCTAAAATACCCAATAGATCTTTAACTAATGGGTAGCACTTGATTAAAGTTGAGAGTGAGAATGAAAGAAGGGAATTTGTGCTCAATTCAATGGAATCAAATGTAGTTATAAATAAGAGTGACAATACAAAGAAAAGAAGTTTTCTTAAGATGAAATTTGATGGCATTGAGGTTTGTCAAAATGCAAGGTATAAATCTTTTTTTATACCAATAGACACCTTATTTAATTATAAGAGGATTTTCCAAATGGTGATACAAATGATGTAAATGGAAATTGTGGGTTAGAAAAACCAAGGCCTAACACTTTAAGAATAATAGCTAGTTGTTTGACAAAATAGGGTATTCCACACATGATGAACACCTTTAGTAACCACTCACACAACCAGATCAAAGATTAAGAAATCAACATTTTTACATGGTTAAAACCCTCGATGAAGAAAATAGTCCACATCCTCATCCAATGTGGCCACTTGAGGCAATATATTAATGAAAAAAAAAAAAAATACAAGAGAGTTTCTCACAATCAATCATCAACAAACGATACTTTGTGCTATTTAAATAGAGATCATGGACCAATCAGGTGTGTTTCTCCCTCACAACTAACCAATAAAATGATCTAACTTAGAGGATTGCAGTGGGTACCCCCTATCAAAATTTTAGCAAGGTACTCTATCACTACTAACTTGATTTTCTACTAACATAGGAAAACTATTATTTTCTAATGCAGTCTCAATCCTAACCAAATAAGCAACAATGAAAATATAAGGTCTTGTGATTTTTCACTCTATGTTAATTGGCCCTTGTTCGATGATCCAGGGGATCAAATTTTGCTCAAAATTCAAAGTGCTTAGAATCGCTTCAAATCGAATGGGTGCATAGGCCTCATCGTCACGAATCCAATGCAACTCGTTCAGGTTCAAATGGACGTCGGATGAGTGAGATATCGTGTTTTGTTCAAATCGTCAAATAGGCAAAAAAATGTGTTGATTGTACAGTCCGTACGGATGTTGACATGGCAGGGTCGTACGACACATGGCAGATGCTGAGTTGGCAGGGTCGTACGACACATGGCAGATGTTGAGTTGGCAGGGCCATGCGACATGTGGTAGGTGTTGGTTGGTAGTTGTGTGGACGAATCATTTCTTGAAACGTGGCATTGTGGCAAATGGATTGGTGACACGTGGCCCAAACAAGGGCCGCCACGTGTCACCTGGGTAATGGTTAAAATTTATGTAGTTGGCAGGACTCGACCCCGCGACCTTCGGGCAGGGGAAGAGCCTTGGGAAGGGTCGCCCAACCAGCGCAACCACCATTGTTTCTTATTATATATATGGTATTAAATTTATTTGAATTGCAATATGTTTTGATTTGGGGGCAGTCCAGGTCGGGGCTAAGCCCCGACCCCCGGTCATATATTGTATACAATATAACCACCACCACGCGCGTGCATTCAAACCCCGTGCGCTTGACACTTGGCGTGTTACCATGGTTTTAAACCTTGTCCCTTTCTATTGTGTGGGTGCAGTCGTATGGTAAGCCACATGCCTAATGGTTTGGTGGTTAGGGGCTAGGCATGCCCTAATCGTCCTACAGTTCGTACAGTTTTGCAGTTGCGCCCGGTGATAGGTTTTAGCATGGAAATGAGCGTGGGTGCTAGGTTGGACACACAGAGGTGCAATTTGTCGATCCAAAGACAACAAGTTTGAAGGGGAACTTCTAAGAAGCCTATCTTCTTCAATTTTTTGCCAAATCAGGTGCCGAAAAATCCTAGCTAGGGGTTTTTGGACGTTTTGAAGCCATTGGAGCCATATATTTGGCATTTTGAGCATTGTAAAGCACATATTTTAGAACTTTGAGAAAATAATATAAAAGATCCATTGGAAGCTGGACCAGGAGATGTAGCCCAAGAGAGGGGTGAACTCCTTTATCATTTGATGTGTTATGTGTTTACTGTTCACTGTTATTTGCTGCTTATTATCTGCATCTTGAATGTGTAATTTTTTATAAAAAATTGTGTTTGCAAAATTGATCCATTTTCATAAGAACACTTGAATTAAAACTTGCAAATATTTTCAAGAATACAAGCCTCTTTATCATTTTCAGATCAAGTTGGTATTAGAGTTTAGGTTTTTGAAGGCTTGATTATTTGCAAGTGTTTTTTTTTCTGATGCTCACAAGAGGAGAAGGTCAACTTGTAGAGCCAAGTTCTCATCCTTCAAGAAGAAAAATTATATCATCACCTCAAGCTTCAAGGAGGCATTCACCAAGTATGGCTCATGAAGAGAGTCATGAAAATATTCCTACAGAAGATGAAGATCTCAGAAAGGCTTTCATGGAAATGAGAGAAATGATGAAAGTCTTGATGGAAGAAAGGAATAAAAGGTTGCAAGGTGAAGGCTCCAACCCTTCAAAGCACAAGGGAGACAGTGGTGATAAAACTCCAAATGGAAATGAAGGGAATGGTGCTTCTCCACCACCCTCGCCTCCATCTTCCTCTTCTTCTACCAGTTCACATCCTCTTCCAAATTCTCCAAAGGGACATGGTAAAACTCCTCCACAAATTCCTTTGTTAAAGCTTGATATTAAATTCGAATTGCCAATGTATAATGGAGAGGTAAATGCTGAGAAATTAGATAACTGGATTCGTCGGATTCAAGTGTATTGCAAGATACAAAAAATTCAAGATGATGAAACTAAGATTCGGCTTGCTTCTTTACGATTGGATAGTGCAACACTCATTTGGTGGGAAGCCAAGACTCAAGAGGACATGAAGAAACATGGTAAAATTTTAACCTCTTGGAATGATTTTATTGTTGCAATTAAAAAACAATTTTACCCATTGGCATA
>ML805533.1:461392-496814 GCA_009831015.1 Picea engelmannii
CAACTCTCATAATTTCAATCTAACGTTCTAGTAAAAAACAACAACAATATGGAATCTGCAACATTTTCATTTTTCACTACTTTTTCCAGACTTAGAATTTTTAACGGAACTGGCTATCTCTTAATATGTGCACTTCTAGAAAAATTTCAAAAAACCAAATTTGTTTGTATTAATGAGTATATAAAAAGTTGACTACATAAAATTTTCCATTTTTGTGATCTAGAGTCACTTTTCCTTCTCCAAAAATCTCAAAAATCCCCAAAAAGTAGCCCAAAATAGTGGATTTTGGCCTATTTCAGTGTCCCCATTCCAATCCCCATAGGATTTATTCAGTTCCTTCATGGGTTATTTATGTGTCTACTTTTTGGACTCCCACGAGATTTTTGGCTTAATCTAGACTTTTTTCAATAATTTGGACCCAGATCTTTAAAACCCATTATTTTGAAATTTCTGCCAAACTCAAGCATAATTGGACAAGGGGCCTATCTGGAAATTTTTTAGACCTCCTCTCTGCAGAAAAAACCCATAAGTTTCATCTCAATCCACTATAAATTTCTCTAGTTATGGCCAAAATAACAAAATGGCTCTAGACTAGTTTTTTTTTTTTAAACTATCAAACAATTTTGCCTATGTGCAATTTGCATCGTCGATCTCAGGTCAGAAGCAATATGGACCATTGATCTACTCTTCATCAGCCATTGGTGATTGATGTTCTCCTTTGGCGTGCATAATACTTCCCCAAACTGTCGACCCAACCGTCAACCATCAACCCAACTCCCTGATGACTGACTTGCACACAACTCCAAACCGGTCGTCCTGGTTGTTGGTCATCGGTGACCTTCATTGGTGAATGCAACTCTCAACAAATTTAGTCGATGCTTGACCATCGGCCCATCGGTGATCAACGATCCCCGATGGTTTTCGAATACACTTTCCCAAATCGACCGATTTGACCATTGACCATCAGCCACTTCTATTGGTTGGCGTGGCATGACACATCATCCCGAGGTGTCAACTTGGTTGACATGGCATGACACATCATCCTGAGGTGTCAACTTGGGTTACGTGGCATGACACATCATCCTGAGGTGTCAACTTGGGTGGCATGGCATGACACATGGATGATGATGTTAGCATCCTCTTTCCCCCATCAACCATCAGACGATTCTCTTTAACAACCAAACGATTTTATGAATCGGTCGATGCCCAACCATCGACGTGTCAGTCATCGGTGACTTCTCTTGCCCGATTCGAAATAATTCACTGAATTCGGTCGACCTCCGACCACCGTCTCATCATCCATCAATTGTTTCTCTTGCTTGATTCGAACATTTTTCCATAATCGGTCGACCCCCGACCATTGACCCATTGGCCATCGACGATGTTCATTGGCGATTGAAAATACTTCGTCAGATTCGGTCGACCATCAGCCATCGTCTATCATATATGTCTTATGGACGACCTAAAATCTTCGTCATTTCGATTGATCTGTCCATCGGCCGTCAGCGATTTCTCTTGGTGAACTTTAACACTTAGAAAAATTTCAACGTTTCTCTTATTGATCTAGATCATCGATCTGATCACTTTCACAACCCCCAATTTAATCTTAGTCATTGATCTCATCAACCTTTAAAATGGTTGAATCCTTATGAATTTTTAAATGTATCATAGTGAATCTCAGTTGTCAATCACGAGATCATACACGATCTTAGTCATTGATCCTCCAAACTGCTTGTAACTCTACAAGCAGCCATTAAAACTCAAATGTTGACCATTCCATGTCGAATTTTGATCTACAACTTCACCGCTCTACTCCATTAACCTTGTTAAACCGTTGCCCACATATTTAGGGATTTCTCTCTAAATTCTCTGTTGTTCCCCAAATCGGTCACAAACAAATACAGTAACAACGAATTTCACCAATTCGTTTGGGTTTGAGCCCATACAAGTCTGGTGTTTGAACCAGAATCTTTGATACCATAATGAAACGTCCCCCAGACCAATCGTGGGATATTACGGTGCGAAATAAACATACAAACGAAATTGATGCTAACTAAGTTAATTATTTTACTGTTAGCCAATTTCCTGTAGCTTACGGCTACAAATTTAAAACAGATTTAGCTAATGTTTATAACCATAAAATAGATGCATCTAAATCATGTCAAAGTAACATGAATGCAGCTTAATCATTCACACACACAAAATATAAATCACTCTCAAATACACAAAGATCATGCACAGAAATAACACATGTAAACAACATGGAAACAAGATAAAACACTTATCTTTAAACAAGAGTTGTGCAACCAGTTGCTTGGGACGGACGCTCCACCCAACCATCGACTGACTGTTCAAAATCTCAATAGCCAAAGACCGCGAAGATGAGGCTAGCAATTCACAAAAGAGGGTGGTCTCTCACAGTCCACTCACAACTCATAAAACTCACAACCCAACGGATATTATCCTACAACTATCCTGATTTTCCCACTAGCTATTTTCCTATTGGCCTGTCCAACCCAAGGAATGTACCCCTTCACTAATATCAGTCCCTCAAGCGTCCCATTCTTTTATTAGGGTCTCTCTGGCACGGCCAGTTGGAAACTCAAGGGAAACTGATGCTAGGAAAAATATCAGCAAACCAACAACAAACACTTGTTTTTTTAGTGTAACTCACACAAGAGTTCACTCTTCAAGTATGACAACATGGCTCTTCAGTTTTCCAGCTCGAATTCACTCCAATTATGCTGCAGCATGCTCTAGAAATCACTCTCCATGGCTACACCAACTCCTAGCTCTCTATTTTTCTCTCTACTTGCTTCTCATGCACCATATTGATTGTCCAAAAACTTGTTGAGGTGTTCTTATGACATATGAGGTTTCCTTCTAAAAAATCCACTCTGAATGGTTCATTTCAGAGTCTCTCGTTCGGAGTCTTTCCCACCATGTTCAAGGGGATATCTTTGATGCCTTTACTCCAAACATCCCATCAATCAACAGTCGCGATCTCTTCAGATCAACGGTTGTTTTTCTTTGCTGACCAACACAGGGTCTATAGATTCATGATTGTTCGCTCTAAGGACTTAGCCATTTTTCGAGTTCTGCAAGACTTCGATTTTGACTTTCAAAAACTCAAGACGATTCTATAGCTATTCCAAACTATCAAACTTAAGGATAAAGCCTCACGTGATTTGTAGGATCTCCACACAGTGAACATATAGAGTATTTGAGCAAGTAGCAGTTTGAATTTATTCATTTTTATGATTTAACCAAGCAATAGTAAACATCATAACATAGCTCATCTTACAGCATTCAAAATCATAATTTAAGTACATGTACTTTTTCTTAGATTCAAAGATTCATACATGTTATCAGACAATTGTTTCATTCATGAGCATTCATATAAATTCACTCATAGTTGGATCCAATACAGATGAACACTTATCTGATAAGGAAATAATCCAATCCAATTGACTAAGAGAGGACGCCTTTCGTCCCAACCTTGGGCCTTGTTGTAGAGTCACTTCCTACAACATGCCACCCCCATGCCAAGCCATGATACCACCAAGGAAATTTAATCATTAGGGTTATGATACTATGACGATCCAGGAAGGTTACTCTCCTTCCTCCTCTGACACAACAGAAATTGTCACCTCCCACTAAGCTTCGGGTCTCTACAAGTTTATCAAGTAGTTTCTCAACTAGATTTCATCTACACAAGGGAGTCCCTTCTTTGCTCAACAGTCCCTCAATGACCTCCCCTTACTAGTGTCGATTTCTATCCAGTAAGCACCAAGTTGCAGCCCATGATTTCTCCAGTTCAAGAATCTATGTCTTCTCTATCCAGGGTGATCATCAATAACTCAAACAAGCTTCCAATTTTATTTCAAAAAGACATTCTTTTCTTTCTCAATCAACACATCCGCACTTCTCTAAGCCTTTATGTTGTTGTATTCTTCTGTCTCCGGGTGCAATCTTCATTATGGGGTTTCTCCTCCTATACAAAAAAATTACCTTATTGTATGTGCTCCCCCTCCTGTCTTCTTCTCCATCCCCTCGGGATCTCTACAACATCCTGTAGATGCAACCTACAGTCTTCCCTTCGTAATTTGAAGGGGCGGTTCCATGGTACATTCCCCCATGAATTATTAAATTGGTCATTCTCTCTCTGTATGGGCCAAACGCCACAGTCATTACTACTCAACCACCTATTCGACCTTCTCCTAATGGTCACGTTATCTCTTCATGAGTTCGGTGTGTTTGTAGGTGAAGTTATCATGCTGGTAAACATAAATTAACTTGTTGTGCAAGCTTCCTATTTTCTTCACTAATGCATCTGAGCTCCGCTTCAATCCACCAGTCCCTCTAACTCATCAATTTCTGCTTCAATCCACTAGTCCCTCTAACTCATCAATGTGATTGTGAGAAACTCTCTTGTAATATTTTTCTTTTTCATTAATAAATTGCCTCAACTAGCCATGTTGGATGAGTGCATGGATGTTTCCCCACATTGGGGTTTTACAATGTAAAAACATCGATGTGTTTATCTATGATCTGGTAGTGTGATTGGTTACTTAAGGTGTTCGTCGACATTTGGAATACCTTGTGTTTTCGAACACCAGTGAGTGATCAATTGTCAAAGTATACGGAGGAAACTAGCATTGTATTTAACTTCTCTATAGGGACATCTTCTTTAGCTTCTGCCTCCATTGATACTCTGAAAATAAATTATGATGCATTGAACATTTTTTGTATGAGGTGTGTTTCTTTCAATAGGTGCCATTATAACATGCTATTGTCGACAACGGGACCTATATTGGTTCTATCTGCATGTTGGTTTTCAAGTTTCAAGATTCATTTTTTGGGTGGCAGGAATGGTGCTTATAGTGAAATCTGGTTTGGTGGTATCGTGTGGAACCTAGGGATGAGTCACTTTTTTGTATTGGGGCTACTCCTTTTATTAATTATTTATTTTCCCACGTTTGTGTTGGGGGTGAATGAGGGGGCGCATTGGGCTCTTAGGGAGACCACATTGTGCCTTGGGAATCCTTGTTATTTAAACCTTTCCTATGGGTTGTTTGGGGATTGATCATTCAATTGTGGGTTCATTCAATTCATTCATTCCTCATTCATTTTGGTTTCTCATCATTTCTTCATTCCTTCTTTGTCATTTGTGTGTTGGGTATGAGATGGAAGTGAATGGTTGGAGGTAGAGATCCATTGCTAGATGGATGTAAGGAATTGTTGATTATTCCATAAAGTAATGCATGTTTGTGTGCATGAGAATGATGGCAGTTGTGAAAGAACTGTCCACAGCTGAGAATCCTTGGAGTTTCTAGCATTGAGATTCCTAACCAATAGCACTGGAGCACTGGAAAGGACTTAAAATAACCTAAGGGATTGCATTGCAGAGAAAGGGATCCATTTCTTTGAATTGTGTAGGTTGGAGGGGAAGCGAGCTGGAAAATTAGGATTGATGTACGGTTGGGAAAATCGTAAGAGATTGGTAGCTAATTGTTGTGTGTGTTAGAGTCGACCTAGGACCCATCCTTATGAATTCATATCCCTGGCTTGAGGGTGACCTTCTATTGAGATTTGGAACAACAATGTCTATGGTAGGGTGGAACATCTGACATCTGAAGCTAGTTGGTGAATGGTTTTATTAAAGATAAGGGTTCTTTGTATTTTATGTGTAATGTATATTTTGTTGTGTATTTATGATCTTTGTGATGTGTTTATATGTGCATGCTTGTTGTTAATGTTGTGCATGGAATGATGTTCATTTCTTTCACAGTTTAGCATGAGTCTTGATTATTGCATGTGATGTTATCATGATTCTTAATTCTGATCTTTTGTATCAGAAATTGTAATTTACCCAGGAAGGAGAAATTGGAAGTACCCGGGCAATGGGTATGTTTCAGATCAATATTCAAGCAAATCGTTTTGTGTTTGTTGTTCTAGGTACGTTAAATGTGGTATAAGAGCGAATTTTTTCGTGGTGTTGATACCAAGTACATGAAAAATTAGTATTCAGAGCTATGACAATGTGTTTTTGAAGTAGTGTGGCTCAGCCTAGTGGATGGGTACATGACAAATTGGTATCAGAGTTGTAGGTTATAGCATCATACCTTCAAGGGCCTGCTACAGGATAGAAGTTGTTTGGATGATTTTATTTTGGGAGAAAATTACTTTCTACAAGACCGCGTCGGAGAAGAGAATTTATGTGGTCTCCTGGACTTCTATAATTTCAAGGTATGTTTAGAATGAGTACAATGATGGTACATTGAAGCTCTTCTTAGCAATTTTATGGACATCAATGAAGTCAAACTAGTACAGTTTTTTGGTCATTCTCTAAGCATGTATTAGTTCAATGGCTCTTGGAATGGGTAAGTTGGTTCATGCTTTAGCTGAGAAAACTGGGATTCAATTTGATATTGTTATGTGTAATGATTATATTTCTATATATGTTAAATGTTTAAGAATAGAGGAAGAGTGTCATGTGTTTAGCCATATTCCTAAACGAGATTCAATTACATGGACATGAATGATAGCAAGATATTCTCAGAATATACATTATAATGACACCCTGAATAACTTTCGACAAATGTAAACATGACAATGCTCGGTAGTCATCGATCTATCCTTTGCGTGGTTTTTCGTTGTAGATATGTAACCTTCTCTTTTTCCTTTATCCCAAATGCATGGGGAAGGATTCCAGTGACCGGTTTATAATCAATAGGGAACCCTTTATCACTTGTGTGTGAAGCACAAAGAGCCATGGAACATTGCAGAGCTTGCACCAAATGTATCTTTTGTTTGCTACCTTAGTACCCCGTTAGTATTCCTATTCAATGCCTAGTAATCCTCCATACATGCCAGTTGTCACCCTATGATAGGTCATCTCACTATGTGTCATTGGAAGAGTAGAGAAGAGGTCATGACCCCACACGAAAAGGCATCAAATTGCATCAGAGATCACTTATGAAGAAGAAGAGTCAGAGGTGTTCTAACTGGTGGCCAGTAGACTGGACTGAAAATCACTTAGGAACAAAGAGAGAAAGCGATGATCTCTTCAATGGCTAGTGGTAGGTGGTAGGTAGGGATTCATATATAAAGTGTCCCAGGGGAAGCCCAGTAGACTGGACTAGAGTCGAATCGCGGAGGCTGGATTGAAGATTGTGTAGGGGACCAATGGCCCCATGGTCATGTTTCCCGGTAATCGAAGTCGTGTCAGTGCCACTTCCATGACATGTCAGCACCACATCATCAGCCACGAACTAGGTGTCATCCAATTTAGACAATAGGAAGTGGACAAGTGTCAGCACATGAGTGGGCGGATCAAGGAATGGGACCGTGGTTCTTATGCACCCTTGAGCCCAGGCATAGATCCTAATCGTTAGATCTTGGGGGTCAAGAGATCTTGCTCATGATATCTTATACAAGCTTAGGAGAGATTCGTTGCACCAAAGAACCAGACTATCGGATGAGTGGAGATCTGTTTGCAATGGCCTTGGTGAAGCCCAGAGTGTCGGTGCCCCATGGGGTGAGGCCCCCGATTGGGGTATGGTTTTAAGGAATAAACAATTGGATACCCAAAAATCAGGAGGATCTTTGGTCATGTCAGAGGTGGGGATCCACCATATCTCAGTTTTCAATTAGGCATGGAACCACCTTCAAGACCCATCATCAGTTTGTATAAATGTGCTCGTCATCTGTTATTTGAAATGTGCCACATAGAAGAGTTGATGTGTTCTGACACATCAATCCATGTTGATTGGTGCGAGTGATGTGGAGCAACTTGGGAGCCACGTGGAGATGGCGGGAGAAGGTATGAAAACTCGAAGAGACCATAAATTTGTATCACAATCTCGGTTTTGAGCATGGTTACAGTCATCGGAAAGATCTTGAAGAGTATAATTGGATTATGAGATCAGAATTGGATTTATAGGGGTGATTAAGAAAGATGGTTTGAGAGAAAAGAGAGAGAGAGAGAGAGAGAATTGTTTTTGTAAAAAAGACAAAGTCACAAATTCCATAATGTTGTAGAATCTTACTAGAGCGACCGATAGAGAGTCTGAAGGTTGTTGAGTGTTCACCATTATGAGTATTATCAGTGCCCGATAAGAAAAAATTATTGGCTCTTTATTGATTTTATTTTGCAGTTGACAAAGGTTGACCTTCTAGTAAAATTGCACCAATGGAGAAAGTGTATAAATGGTGTGAAAATGGATTTTTCAGGAAGCCATAACTTTCATCTCATAGATCAGATTGAGGAACAAGAATAGTCATTGGAAAGATATTAGATAGAAGAATTCATATATGCACCCTGAATTGTGAAAGCGTCATCGAAACTCACAAGAAATAAGAATAAATATTTTTGGTGCACTTAAAGGGAAAAAGTATGCATGTCTTTTTTTCATAACTTTAGAATTATGGTTTTTAGCTAACAAATATTGTTGCATGCATATTTATTTGAGCCTAAGGTTGCAGATAGAAAAAAATCAGAATGACTTGCAAGGGAAAATTGACAAGGATTCTCATGTAGGATATGAATCCAATAGGTGAAGAATGACATGAATGGGCATAGATAGGCAAGGTAAGACTCCAGAGTCTTGATGGTAGAGATGTGTTGATTATTTCAAAGCATGTTAAAAAGGAAAATAGGGACTACAAAAGGTGATGTCTAACTCATGTGATAGGTGAGTCATCTCTATGTGCCAAGCACATGAGTGCCTAGGAAGTATTTTCTAGCTATGACTTAGCTAATTTTTCTAAAGTACTCAGAGCAAGAAATCCGCTTTTGATATCATAGTTCGCAGTAGAAGCAGGGTACAAATGAAAAGAAATCGGGGATAAAATAATGAAGGTCCTTTCACTTTGAAAAGTGCCACTGAATGAAAATAGAATTCCATTGGGATTGGTTTGGTTTTGAGTGGAAAAAGTATGGATTCACATGGAATTGTTAAATTAAGTGAAGATAACTATCCCCATATTGGGAAATCTAATGGACAACTAGAAGTAATAGCAAGGATGTAGAATGATTATGGTTAAGTTGGTTTAAGGATATTGTGGTAATAGGGTGATGGAATGTTGTGAGCTACCTCATCCCAAGGTGTTGGAAGGTTTCATAAAGGTAAAGTTGGGGTATGTTTTCTTAAGAGAAGCTTCTGTCAATAGAACACATTGGTTGGATTGCAGAATGGCCAAGTGGAACTTGGTTGGAAAGTGTTCAGACTAGGGAACAATAGTGCATATGAGAGGAATGGGAGAATGCAAGGTATCAAGGATCTGAATAAATTCAAGGACAACCAACTACAACATAAATAAATAAATAAGTGAAGCTTAAAAATAAATGCACTAGAGTGCATGATGCATACAATGAAATTAGAATGCATATGTGTTAGTAGGCATGTTGACATTGAGTGCTTGGTGCAGATGGATTTGTATTTGTGCATATGTACATGCTTGGATATGCATATGGAATGCTTGTGGACTTGGAATAGTTTTATGTTATACACATGCAATAATGATGTTATGGCAATTGATTATGACTAATGATGGATTATGTATTCAGGAAAAATGATATAGCATGGTTGAATATGTGGATGTTGTTGCTACTACATATGGATTCCATCCATGTGAAGACCCATGAGGGTGGTAGGAATGATGATCAAAAGGATGGTGGAGGGAGTCTACAAGCTTCTAAAAATACCATCTAATCAAGTACCAACAAGTAGGTTGATAACAGTCATGGAGGCATGCATTTGGTTGCTTCTGATGCATAAATTCTTAAGGGAATTGAGGTAAGAATTCCCTCAATTAAATTTCAAGATTTAAATTGGCATATAATGGTTGAAGGCCTAGAGTATATAAATGTTGTTGATGCTAGAATGGATTTAGGTAAAATTTAATTGCATATTGTGTTATGATTGGTTATGAGATCATAACTAGATCAAGTCAGGAGATATACTCATGATATAGCAATGAACACCCATAAAGCTAGTCATGTGTGAAACCATGAGAAGGTTTGATATTGAAGGGCTATAGCGTTATGTGAGTGTTCAATAGTTTCTCCTATATAGCTAATGTTTGGACCGCAACCTATTTGTAGACATTGAATAGCACTTAGGAATTATGTTCCTAGTGTTGTGTATGAGTTGAAGAGGAAGGTATCCAAATAGTCAAGAAAGTAATCGGGAAGAGGTTGCATGATGTGTTGAAGTGTTGATCATACCTTCTAACTCACCATGGTGGAATGCATGACATAGATATGTGGTATTATCTATGTCTTATCTATGTCATGAACGGGGCCCATAGTCTTGGCATTTCATCTCCTAGGGTTAGGTCTTTGGATGTTTAGGGTTTTCCATTATTTCTCAATAATAATAGGCCTTCGAGCCTCATTGTAAGAAAGTTCAGAGGCCAGTAGCCGCCACATCTCTTCTCAGAGATAAGCTACCAGCGCGCCCTAGCTAGTTTATTTTCATTATATCTGTAAGCATATTTCAATCATTTGTTTTTAATGAAATGAAGTCTTATTTCCGCTACATCTTTGCGTTTATGTGTATTTTTGTATTTCATTGTGTTCCTACATAAATCGAGATTAGTGGTATCAGAGAGGTCTGCTCGTTCTCGATCCTTCTTTGCATGTCGCCAACAAGGTCGGGGTATATGGAGTTAGGGCTCGATCTGGTTGAACCTTTGCAAGATCAGCCTCGCAAACCCCGACGAATGCCCATGGGGGAAGAAAAGAAAGATGAGCGAGCAGGATATCCTATCAAAATGTTGCTCGAGGAGGCCCTCGAGAAACAAACGAACGCGATGATGGACAACTTTACCCAGATCCTTCAACGGATGCCCATTGGCAGCGCATCTACATCCAACAACCACTCTGGAGGCGCCACTCCTTTTAAGGTACAAGTAAACTTTGACATTTCCATATTTGAGGGGCAAATAGATGCAGATGTCATAGATAGATGTTTGAATCTGTTAGAAGGATATTTCTCGGTTCATGACTTTTCCGACCGAGAAAAGATTATTTTTACATTCCTCAAAGTCGCCCCCCATGTCAAGGACTGGTGGGAAACCTACTGGGAGAAACAGGGCGAGGGGGAACCCTCTCTGTTCTTGGTTGCACCCACTTGTAATTCTTTCTGAGACGCATCAAGGAACAATATTATCATGTGGGGAGCTATGAGGACAAATACATACAATGGACTACGATGTGGCAACAAAGGGACCAAGATGTGCATGAGCTGACAAATCTGTTTCATACCCTATGCACAAAGTTGGGTATCAAAGATTCAGAGAAACATTTGGTGTTAAAGTACCGCGGTTGTCTGCACATATACATGCAGGAGGAAATGGAGTTCCTTGACATCTCCTCTCCTTGTGTGGCATACCAATATGCTTCCAAGATTGAGCAGAAGTTCAAACAGAAGAAGTGAGACTTTGGGTCTATGAATCAGAAGTAAGGGAAAGGTACCCTCAAAACACAGAACAAAGGACCAAGCCAAGGCGGGGCAACCCAGGACAACCCGCCAAAGCTGCAAGCAAAGAACAACACCACGAAGCCAAAAAAGGACACGAGGAAGTGGTGTGAGTTCCATAAGAGCTCCACCCACAACACAAGTGAGTGTCGGGCCAAGCAGTCACTGGTAGCCAAGTTTAAGGCTTATGAATCAGATGCATGCTTCGACTCTGAACCATAACCTGATAAGGGGAATGACAGGGGAAAGCAGATTATCGATGTGGATCCCAATGCCACTGTTGCCACCACGAAGATCCAGAAGACCCAGAAGAGGCAGAGTGTCTCTTCCATTCCAAGGTTTGGGTAAAGGGTTCCCCGTTGCAGTTCATTGTCGACAGCGGGAGCCAGAAGAACCTCATCTCGGTAGAGGTCGTGAAGCGGCTAGGCTTGTCGACCACAGCACACCCACAACCATACACCATCCGGTGGTTGCACCAAGGATGGGACCTTCGCGTCAGCCAGCAATGTCGCCTTCCCTACAACATCAAGCCCTTCACGGATGAGATATTATGTGACATTGCTCCTCTTGATGTTTCTGATGTATTATTAGGCCAATCATACTTGTGGAAGTGACATGTTGTGTATGAGTCCAGGCCTCGTGTTGTTATTATCACTTTGGGAAATAAGCTGTATAAGATACCGGAGATAACACCGCCTACCACCATCTCTTTGGTTACTGCAAAACAATGCGGTAAGCTCATTTCCAAAACCAGGAAATTTGTTTTCCTGATGATCCGCCCTCAGGGAAAGAAAAAGATTGTGGCCATGACCTCTAGACAGAGCCCCTCTGCATGACAACAATAGATGGATAAGGTCATGGAGGAGTACGAGGACATCTTCACCTCCCCCACAGGGGTGCCTCTACACTACTAGGTCAAGCACCCCATCAATCTGACCCCATGTGCACTGCTGCCCAATGGACCAATCTATCAGCATTATGTTCTGGAGAATGACCAAATCAAGAGGCAGATTCAGAAGCTATTGCAGAAAGGTCACATCCGTCCAAGTTCATCGCCCTGTGGGAGCCCGATCATGTTTGTGCAGAAGAAGGATGGGACTTGGAGACTCTTCACTGACTATCGGGCACTGAACAAGATGATTCTCCGGAATAGGTACCCAATCCCATGGATCGATGACCTTATGGAACAACTCAAGGGGGGGAAATATTTCAACAAGATTGACTTGAAGTTTGGGTATCATCAGGTACCAATCGAACCCTCTGATGTGTGGAATACTTCCTTCAAATCCAAGGAGGGCCTTTTCAAATGGTTGGTCATACCTTTCGAGTTGATGAATGCCACTGCAAACTTCATGAGGCTAATGGAAGACATCTTGCGGCCATTCACCAACTCATTTGTAGGGGTGTACCTGGATGACATTATGAACTTCAACCAGACTTGGGAAGAACACCTCCACCACATCCGACAGGTCCTCCAAACACTACATCAACACAAGTTGTGTGCCAATTTGGAGAAATGCACTTTTGGCATGACCGAGGTTCAATATCTGGGATACATTATTGATGAGCGGGGGGTGCATGTGGATCCAGCAAAGATCCAAGTCATTCGGGATTGGCCAGCCCCAACCACCCTAACAGAGCTCCGCATCTTTTTGGGTCTTGCCAATTTCTACCGCAGGTTCGTGTTAGGATTCTCTCATATCACTTGGCCCTTGAGTCAAGTCACCAAGGGAGGAGCGAAAGAAAAATTATGTTGGTATGAATCTCAACAAAAGGTGTTTGGGGAGTTGAAGCATCGCCTTTTCTTTGCACTAGTGCTCATATTACCATACTTGAAACAACCATTTGAGATCGAGACAGATGCCTCTAACTATGCTATTGGGGAACTCCTTACTCAACATGGGCATCCAATGGAATATCACAGTGAGACACTTTCCGAAACAGTACGGAAGTATCCCACTTATGACAAAGAGATGTATTCCATTGTGCAGGCTTGCCGGCAATGGAAGCATTACTTTTTAGGAAAGGAAACAGTCATCCACATAGACCACCGACCCCTACAGTTCATACAGACACAAGGGAAGTTGCAGAATGATCGCCATCAAAAGTGGTCCACATACCAGCAACAATTTCATCTGAACATTAAGTACAAGAAAGGCAGCACCAATAATGTTGCAGACTGCCTCAGCCAACCACCCATCATGGCGCTAACCACTGTGCTCAATTCTTGTGGGCACGAGACTTCCAATTGGCCGCTTCTCTACACAAGTGATCCAGAATTTGACCACACACACAATACGCTCTTGGAGGGTAAGCAAGTTCCCAATTTTCACGTCCAAGATGCCCTGCTATGTCACCTGGGACGCCTTTGTGTTCCTTCAAGCGAGCGTGCCAAGATGATTTGGGAGGCGCACTACAGTCGGGTCGCTGGGTATTTTGGGGTCGAGAAAACCGTGGCAGTACTGCAAAAGTATTTCTATTGGCCAAACCTTCGACAGGATGTCGGGAAGTACATCAAGTCCTGCATTGCTTGTGCCATTGCCAAACCAACCATCAAGAAACAAGGCCTCTATACTCCGCTTCCTACCCCTAGTCGACCTTGGGAATCCATCTCTATGGATTACATGTTGGGCCTTCCTTCTACTAAGCATGGAAATGACTGTGTTTTTGTGGTCGTCGACATATTCTTGAAGATATCCATTATGATGGCCTGGAAGAAGAATATCACTGCAGAAGCCACTGCTAAACTCTTCTTTGAATGAGTGTGGGTACACTTTGGTATCCCACAGTCTATCATCTCAGATTGGGACAACAGGTTCCTTAGTACATTTTGGTCCAACCTCTGGTCGATGCTGGACACCAAGCTCACCAAGTCCACAACTTTCCATCCGCAAACTGATGGCCAGACAGAGGTCGTCAACCAGATGATCGTACACATTTTGCACATGTACAACTCAAAGCATCCATGCATATGGGATGAGAGCCAAGGAAAACAAGGAAAACATCTTCATTGAGCGCATTCAACACATCTTCCAATAGGTTCATGACATCTTATATAGATCCAATGCTAAGTACAAGTAGCGACATGATCAACATCGGGTGCCACACAACTTCCAGATGGGTGATAAAGTGTGGCTACAATTGCAAAAGGAGGGCCTCGCTGGACCCCACCACAAGTTTCTCCCGCTTCGATATGGGTCGTACACCATCACCAAGGTTGTAGGGGACAATGCCTTTGATCTCATCATTCCATCATTCCTTGGTCTACACCCAATGTTCAATGTGGACCGCCTTCGGCCCTACTTTCCACCTCTACTAGACACATCCGACATGGCAGAACAACTCACACCAACAGAGTTAAATCCAAACTGCATGGAACAAGCCACAACTAATCAGATCATGGATACACAGATCAAGCGCACCTGACAACAAAGGATACCGCTATATCGAGTTGTCAAATCATGCCAACTCCTTCACCAAGGCAAGTGACTCACTAGGGACCAAGTTCAACAGATGTTTCCTCATCTCATGGAGGAACTCAACACAATGGAGGCCATTGCTTTCTAAGGGGGGAGGAATGATCCAGGTGGATATTAGTGGCCACCCACCTATTCCACTTGGACCCCCACCATTGCTTCTTTTAGTTTTTCAATGTCCACACAATTTACGATTTTTAGCAGTTTTCCAGGTCCTGAACTTCTGGAGCCATTTTGAGACCCTAAACGACGTAATTTGATAAAACAGGGAGCAACATTGAACTTGGTTTGATGTTGCTCACCCAAAGTTTGTAGTCCTCGGATATATCTTTCTAACGAGGTATTGAGCGCGTCGAATGGAGATCGTATGCCAAAGTTACGTCCCTGGGAAGTTGATGTACCACTTTACCCAAATGGGGCCCATAGTCTTGGCGTTTCATCTCCTAGGGTTAGGTCTTTGGATGTTTAGGGTTTTCCATTATTTCTCAATAATAATAGGCCTTCGAGCCTCATTGTAAGACAGTTCAAAGGCTAGTATCCGCCACATCTCTTCTCAGAGATAAGCTACCAGCGCCCTAGCTAGTTTATTTCCATTTTGTCTATAAGCATATTTCAGTCATTTGTTGTTAATGAAATGAAGTCTTATTTCCGCTACATCTCTGCGTTTATTTGTATTTATGTATTTATGTATTTCATTGTGTTCCTACATAAATCCGGATCAATTGATATTCTTCATGGCCATTAGAATAATGTCATTCAATAGAACACAACTGTGTCTATCCATAGTAGTACACAACTACTATCCAGTGGTATAAAACCACACCAAGTAGCACATAGTTATTTAACTAGTGACACATAGTCACAACTAGTGGAACACATCCACCACAGTAGCATACAACCATTGTCCAGAGACATACAGTCTCCACAGCAATCATATCATCTAATATCAACTTGCATAAAATAATATCATGATATAAACTGAATCATCTGGGTCATTCTTCCACTCACATCTGTGAGATTTGGAAGAGCATCTTCCCTCAAAAAGTAAAACATCAGCCATGGGCTATTTGGACTATTCTTTGCAAGCACAAAAGAACAATTATACCTGATTTCTAAGCCTGGACCATTCACCTAACTGGGCCATTCCTCCAGCACTAATCATAGTGAAACCTGGAGAGAATGGGTATGCCCTAGGTAATGCCTGACCCTGATTGTTGAGCCTAGACCATTCACCTAATTAGGCCATTCCTCCGGTACTAATCATAGTGCAACTTGGAGAGAATGAGTCTTCCCTAGAGAATGATTGTCCTGCACCAACCTCCAAAATGGACCATTCTTCAAAACTGCTCACAACTGTGAACTTCGAAGGAATGACTGCCCTGCAAGGCAGGCCATTCTACTTGACCACTAATCAAAGTGAATTCCAAGAATAATGATTGTCCTAGACCATTCCCCCACACTGGCCACAAGGGAAATCATTTTCTATGGTACACCATCAATCGCTCATACCATTTTCATTACGAAAATGATTGTCCGATCTGGACCATTTTCCGAACTGGAAAATGCCTGTCTGTCTAAAATCTCAAACCACTTTCCGAACTGGAAAGGCACTGCTCATCCTGTAGCATTTTTCAAAATGAAAAATGATTGTCCATAAATCAATAGCATATAAGTTCTCCATCCAAACCTGGTAGTAATCTCTTCCTTTTTCAATAAGAAATGCATCTCCATGAGCCCCAGCTTGTTTCTTGAGTACGCAAATTTTTCATCTTAGGCAGAGGCTTTTACCAAAATATTTGTTATCTTCTCATCTGTGGAGATATATTGGAGAACCACTTCTCTTTTATAGATTTCATCACAGAGAATATAATGCTTGATCTTAATGTACTTTGGTCTGTCATGGAACACTCGTTTTCTCTGAAGGCTTCATATAACTCTGATCATTACAATATATCATGGTCGAATTCAACACTTTTTTTTCCTGCTAGCTCATAACATCGTGGCAAGTCTCAAACTGAAACATATCCAAGTAGCACTTCTTCTGTCATCATGAGAGTTTTCCATGGATTAGCAATCCATGATCCCAGACTTATGAGTAACTATTTTGATACACTATCTCTGTCATGGAAAGTTTTCACCACGCTTTTGTTATTTATGAGATACTCTGCATCAAGTTGTTTGAATCCATACAATGTCTTCTTATATCTGCATACATGAGTCTCTTTCTGGTATAAGCTTCTTTCTCACTTGCTTTATTGGGAAGAACAGTCTTTTACATGTAAATTCCAATCCATGGATACTACAAGAGGTATATCTAGTTTGCTAGAAGTTGTTGTCATAGTCTTCTCCCTCCTTCTAGAAGAATCTTTGAATCTTGCAATGCTTCCATTCATAAGTCTTTTTCACATTTTCTTACATACATTGTTCTTTATCATAACTTCCATTTCTTTTGCTCAATTGCTTCTCAGTGGGTTCAAACCAAGCTGGTAGTCTTGTGATTCTCGGTATAATAACTGGTTGTTCTTGTTTTTCTTTCCTTCTTGAAATATTCATGTTTTTCCTCATGTCTCTCTTTAGCTATGGGGTCTTATATATGCCATGAAGATTCCAACTTCTTCCTTTCATCATAGGATCGTGGATGTAGATGGACAACCAAGGATACTTTAAGGCTTCTTTTCAAAGAAGACTTCTTCTAGAGTCACACTGAACACGTGTTGCTTATCATGGTTGCTACTTTCAATTGGAACATGGAAATACACTTCATAATCCTCAATGGATCATATCATTTAGGATTAGCTCCTTCCTAATGCATGAATGCATGCTCTTCTTTTGGAATTATGTAATCATCTCCCTCCATCTAAGAGATTCCATGTTTTCATATGCATCCTTATTGCCTTCTGCAAAGTGTCACAAGTATTTTTCTAATGTCCTCTTGATTGTTGACTTCTTTCTATTTTGACTTCTTCTGGGCTTCTTCAAGATTGATTCTAATTTCATATTATCTTGCATTTTTTACTTATGTAATAACTTCCATGGGAATTGTTACCAAGGATTGTCAATGTACTTCATCTTTTCATTTGTGTTGCAATGGTAGACAGCTAAATCAACCCCTTGATTTCTCCAATCTGTAAGAACAACCTCTTGACACGGGTCTTTCTGATAACACATTAGGCGGTAATATCACTGATCCTTTTGAAGCACTAATCCTAGGTGTTGGGGGATCTGGTCTCCCACCATCCCCATCTGGTTCTTCTCCACCCTCTTCAAGAGAGGAATCCTCAGACAAAGGTAATTCTGCGTCCGAACAATCTCAACCTTCATCTCCCCCAACTCCCATGGTGAACCAAAATAATCCCTCCAGACCTTGGCTCGATCAAGATTTTGTGGTAGTACCTGGGCCCCAACACCCGTTACCCAAACATCTAGAAAAGTGGCTACCAAAATTTGACCCAGATTCGAAGCAATCAGCTGAAGATCACATCAAGAAATTCAAGTTAGTTGTTAGGCTCCGGAGCGTCGAATACGAATATGTCGTGTGTAGGTTATTCCCTTACACTTTTGAGGGGAATGCCTCAACCTGGTATTTTTCACAACAACATCAAACCATCGTCTCTTGGGACAAGTTTGAAACCTTCTTTCTAGAAAAATTTGGAGATGATAAATCTACAGAAGTTCTAGTAATGGAGATTTCTTGTATGAAAATGAACCCTAAAGAAAAAGTTAAGGATTTCAACCAGAGATTCCTTACGTTAAAAAATGAAATCCCTGTGGATTATATGCCTGCGGAAAACTTGACTGTTGCATACTATACTAAGGCCCTACATAACAATATAGCTATATGGGTTAAAAGTTCCAAAAAGAACACATTACTAGAAGCCTTTGAGGAGGTAGTCCTTATCAAGAAGGACATTATGAGTTTAAAATATAGTTTAAATAGTGAGGCTGAAACAACTTCCTCTTCCAAAAAGAAAATAGAAATTCTCACTATACCTCCTCAAAGTAAAAATCAACAAGAGACTTTAGACTTGGAAAGTTTGCAGAAAGCTTTCCAGAAATTATCCAATCAGGTTGTAGACTTAAAAACATCTGTTGAGGAGGCATCTACAAGTAAAGAAAGTTTTAGGCCACCTTTCAGGAAACCTTTTCCTCCAAACCAGCCAAACCCGACCACATAAGGTCTGAACTTTGAAGGATTACAGTACGCTTTGTAAGCAATACTGGAAGCACATGATAACGTTGTTTCTGTACCTCCTGAAAATCAAGACGAAACAGGTGATGAGGAAACACATGATGGGGAGGACTCATATCCTCCCATTTTTGGATATTTGTCGGACAACATCTTTCAAGCGAATTTTGAAACTGTCCATCCTTATCACACTTGAGGTAAAGTACAAAACAAACTTCCACCCGAAAAAAGTAGGAATATGGCTTCCAAATAGCCAAAACAAATTAAAACTAAACAAAACTCTGTTGCCCCAGTTTTGGAATATGATTTGGTTGAAGATCTTAAAAAACTAAGGGAAAATATATCAGTTTTTGAATTACTCAAATTCCCTCTGATCCTACAGAAAATGCTCCAAAGTATAGCTGAAAATAATAAAAAGAATGACTCTATCAACAAGAAATCAACAGAAAATGACCCAAATAAAACAAAAGATGTCTCCAGTAAAAAATCATTTGAAAATCAGGATAAAAGGGACATATCAGAGAAAACTGTAGGAAATTTAGATAAGACTATTTTAGGTACATCCATAAAAAATCAACAGAATTTTGTTGTCTCGTCACAAAAAAATGTACCTCCTTTTTTATTAACTTTCGAAATTTTCAACAGAAACATACATAACTACATGGTTGATTATGGCGCCTCATCGAATGTAATGCCTCTATTTGTGTGTCAGAAAATTAATGTTGAAGTAAAGCATTCTGATTTAAATATCATTCAGTTAGACCAAACTAATGTCAAGGTCATTGGTGAACTTAAGAATGTATTGATAAGGTTGTCATCTAACCCTATGGTCCACCAAGTAATTAATATAATTGTTGTTTTATTTTTTAGTAGAGATTGGTCAGAGCAGTTACATGGCTATTTTGCTACGGATTGGTCTCATCTATGGCTGGCAGAGGATGGACAACCTAACAAGATCATGATAAACAGAGAACGTTACCTCAAGTACACTATTACAGATTTAAACGATCCGAATAAACCTTTTACTACTACTGTAAATACGATTGAGGTACAAGGAATTAATACTTTTTTTGGAAATTTCATGACTAAAATATCCTCTATCACCTACCCAAAACAACAATCTGAAATATCGGCCTATACTCAGATAACAGCTCTGAAAAGTAAACCGAACATTGTTGATGACGATGAAATCTGGTCATTATACTTTGATGGATCTAAATCCCGGGAAGAGGCAGGCACTGGTTATGTACTGATCGATCCCAAAGGTAATAAAACATTTATTGCTTGTCGATTGGAATTTGAATGTACTAACAACAGAATAGAATATGAAGAACTTCTGCAGGGACTAAAGAAGGTATTGGATCTTGATGTGCAAAACTTGGTAGTATTCGGTGACTCTGAAATCGTAGTCAAGCAGGTAAAAAACGTTATTCATTGTTTATCACCTCATTTCAAAAACTACCAAACCGAGGTATGGAGTTTAATACGTAAATTTCTCGCTTTTAACATAAATTCCATTCCTGGGTCGAGTAATTTAGAAGTTGATTTATTAGCTAATGTTACCTCATAATTATTTCCTAATGAGGGTCTTTCTCCTAACGCATTCTCAGTTGAATTGTTATTTAGGCCATCGATTCCCGACAACATCACCAATTGGCGAGTGTTTGATGACGATCAACAAATAATCAATTTTTTTCATATGGAGGACACTTTCCAAGATGTGGTAATCGATGAAAGAACCCACAATGAAAACCTCCGAGATTTCATGGTAATATCCGACCCTCATTCTGTAGAAGTATCATCCGAGCTTGTAAACTCTATCCCCAAATATGTTGTTAGATTAGAGAAATTTTATGATTTACATGACAAGTTTAGAGGGGTAATCCATTGCAAAATGAATAGTTCCTCATTACTGTATGAAACTTTAAATTTAGGAACACAAGATAATCCTCAAAATATCAATCTGGGAAAAGGGTGTTCTGAACAAGAAAGATCTGCAATCATAAAATTGTTCAAAGAATTCAAAGATGTGTTTTCTTGGACATATGATGATCTAAAGACTTTTGATCCAAACATAATACAACATTTAATCCCCATGAAGCCCCAAACCCAACCTTTTCAGCAAAAACTAAGAAAAATGCATCCTAAATTAGAACCCACAGTAAAAAGGGAACTAAATAAAGTACTCACCGCCAAGATAATTTTTCCAGTCCGGCATACTCTGTGGGCATCCAACCTAGTCCCCGTAAGGAAAAAAAATGGATAAATTTGACTTTGTGTTGGCTTTAGCAATTTGAACCGAGCTTTTGATAAAGACAATTACCCTGTGCCCCCAATGAAACAAATTTTTCAACAAGTATCTAGTTTCGAGAGGCTATCCTTATTAGATGGTTTCTCAAGGTATAACCAAGTCCTTATGTCTCCATCAGATCAGTTGAAACCACTTTTCGTACGCCATGGGGCACTTACACCTATAGAAAAATGCCTTTCGGATTGATTAATGTTGGGGCCACCTTCGAGAGGGAAATGGACATTGCTTTTCGTAGCCTTATCAATCAATCAGTTTTTGTCTACCTAGATGATTTCATTGTCTTTTCGAAGAACAAAAAAGATTACATGTCTCGTCTTAGGGTTGTGTTAGAACGATGTCACAAATTCGGTATTTCACTCAATCCTAAGAAATCAGTCTTTGCAGTAAAACAAGGAAAATTACTTGGATTTATAGTCTCTAAATATGGAATGATAATTGACCCTGAACGAACCCAAGCTACTGCCAACATTCCTCCACCTTCTTCCAAAAAGGCAATGCAATCCTTTCTTGATAAAATAAATTTTGTCAGGCGATTTGTTCCAAGTTTTTTTGAGATGGTTAGACCTCTACAAAACTTGATAAAAAAGGATGTTCTGTACAAATGGGGATCACAAGAGAATCAAGCTTTTAATTCCATTAGAAAAGCTATAAACAAAGCGCCCTCCTTGATGAGTCCTGATTTCTCCCAGGATTTCACATTATATACTTTTTCATCCGACAGATCTTATGTTGATGTGCTCACGCAGAAAAATGTTGAAAACAACGAGATACCTATTTCTTGTATGAGCTCTGCCTTTAAAAAAGCAGAATTAAATTACCCCGCAGAAGATCAACAGGCATACAATGTTTTCAAAGCAGTTAAACATTTCAAATCTTACCTTTTGAAATCCAGGATAAAAGTTGTTGTTCCTTACCCTACCGTAAGAAATCTATTAATATAGAAGGAGCTAGGGGAGAAAAGGGAAAATTGGATGACGTCCCTTTAGGAGTATGATCTCGAAATAGTGCATGCACAAATTGTTAGAGGTCAATGCCTTTGCAAATTGGTAGTTGATTCAGTTGAAAAATCAGAAAATCAAATAAATACATCAGCTGCAAATCTGCGTAATGAAACACAAATATGTTGTACACAAAATGTGTCTAATTCGTGGTATGATAATATCAGATTTTATGTGTTGCAAGGAACTACTCCTCGTAACCTTGATCCAAAAAATAGAAGAGCACGGAGGCTTAGATATACATCTTTTCAATTAATTAATGATATATTGTTTCAAAAAAAAATTGACAGTGTTTTTCTGTGTTGCCTAGAAAAAGAAGAATCTGAAAAGGTGTTAGTTGAACTACATTTCAGCGATGTCGGGGGTCACTTTGGTAGAGATAAAACTGCCCACAAGGTACTTAGGGTTGGCTACTATTGGCCCACCTTATTTAAATATGCTCACACTTTGGCCCACAAATGTATAATTTGTCAAAAGGTTCCAGGACGGGTCAAGAAGGTTGCTTTCCCTTTACAGCATGTTACGGTAGACACACCATTTCAGCAGTGGGGCCTAGATATTATAGGACCAATTAATCCACCTTCCTCACAATAACACAAGTATATTCTTACGACAACATATTATTTTACGAGGTGGTATGAGGCTTTACCATTAAAGATAGTCGACACGAGTCAGGTAGTTTCATTTTTAAACTCTCATATTATCACTCGTTTCGGAATACCTGAGTGTTTAGTTTTCGAAAATGCTTCTTATTTGTCTTCCCTGGATATGAATGTTTTTGATTTAGAAAAAAGGATTAAGCTAAAATACTCTACCATCTATTACCCCGAAGGAAATGGTTTGGTCGAGTCAACAAACAAAAATCTGATCAAAATAATAAAAATAATAATGTCGGAAAATCATAAAAATTGGCACAATGTGTTGTACAAGGCACTTTGGGCCGATAGAATCACCCCGAAAGCTTGCATCAGTAATTCTCTTTTTTTCCTCGTTTACGGAAGAGAAGCCATCCTTCCTCCACACATATTGCTCCCTTCTCTACAATTATCGCAGAAAGTTCAAGAAGAAGAATGTCCCCCTTTAGAGAACCAGATAAACGCTTTACTAAAATTGGAAGAAGTATGGACACAAGCAAAACAAAAATAGATCAGCATCAACAAATTGTTAAAAGTTGGTTTGATACAAGTTCGTTCTCAAAAAGAAATTTTAATGTAGGGGATTTGGTCCTCAAATGGGACAAAGCGCACGAGAATAAAGGAGAACATACTAAGTTTCAAAACTTGTGGGTGGGGCCTTTTGTCATTTCTGAAAAATTGGGTCCTAGTTATTTTCATTTGCACAACTTAGAGGGACAACCAGACACTTTTCCAGTGAACGACCAGTCTCTCAAGAAATACTTCACCTGAGAAAATCAGATTTACCCCCTGTAAATATCTTCAGCTTACATTTTTCTTTTGTTTATTTTTTGTTTTCATTTTCTTTTGTTTTTTAATAATTATTTTTGAATCACCACTCATTATTGAAGGGAATTGGATCTTTCACTAACAACAGTTGAAACAGTTCAATGCATCTGCACATTAAGTTCTAAACTCAGATCGGTTATGATAAGTCTTTTCCAAATCATTGTTCCCGGTTTTTTTGAAGTCTCGAGGAAATACGACTATCTTTAAAACTTCTTACGTTGTCCCAGTTCTAATGAGATCAACTCAAAGTGCTTCCCCATTCTTGAGATGATTTCTTGATTGAAATCTAAATGTCCAAATCATGATGAAAATTACCAGTTCTCAAAGAAAGAAAAACAATATCACTAATCAATCCTATGATTGCTTGGCTGTGGAATCTTCAGTTTCTGAAAATTTTATAAACAATTATAGAGAGTTGGAAGCACTTCAATGTGTGGGAATTGTGCGTAAACCCGTCATGATACTGAACATGTATGCTGGCAGGGGGTAAATACACACATGATACCAAGACAACTTTGTCGGGATACTGAACAAGCATGCTGGCAGCGAAGAAATGTCGGGTTCACGATTCCTCGGGTATGTTTTTAAATTGATCGGGTATCAAGATATTTCTATCATAGATGGACAAATTTTGGATGGGATCGAAGTACTGGAGAGGGTTAAATGGCATCCCTGTCAAGGATATAAACGCCTGCTAGCAGCAGTGGCCCTGTCAACGATATTGGAGTTACTTGTATAAATATCGTTACCCCTTTGATCGAAATGAAATTTCGGATTACAATTTTTGGGCAGAACTTGATTTGATGGTATGACTGTATTATTTTTCTGAGTTAATGTCAAAATGCTTGATCTGTCTTTTAATTGTTTTTAGTAACTTTCTGAGTTATATTTTCCCTCATATAAAGTTTTGATGATGCGGAGATAATTTCTTCGCCCAACGAATCACCATTGTTGGCAGCCATATATTCATGTCATTTTCATCGATATTTAAAACATAGTTTTAAAGGAATAAAATTTGTAAGCTACCTCTTTGTGTTTGTGAAGACTTCAATTATGATTTATGTTTTGAAAAATCGCTTGATTGGTTGTGTGTTTTTGAGTGTATTTCTTTCAATAAATCTCTCGTTTATTCTTGTTTCAATTTCATGACTGTTTAAGCATGAAATTTAAACAAGCTTGGTTTAAACACATCATACAGATTCCAAAGCTTCACCTTGTGGAATTGGATGAGTACTTAAAAAACACCTAATAATCTTAAAGAACCTTAAAGACCATTGAGCTTATCGTTTTATGAGTTGTTTCTTTACCATTAGCATATGAGTTGATCACCTTTGGGGTATGTCTTAGTCATTTTATTCATTTGGGCTTTTGATTATCACCTACCACCTCTACGATCACTCATGAAACTAAAACCTTGATATAACTTTGAATTATGAACGCTATCCCCTGTTGTCATATCGCAGTCTAATCGTTGTTGTACAGGACTGTCAGCCATGCTCTAAAACAATTACTCCCCTTCTTGCTGGCTTAAGCTCACATTCATTGCCTCGGTGGTGGTGCTTCGTTTTGGGTTAGGTTGTCAATAAAGGAGGTGGTTTTCAATTACACATGTCCTCTGGTTCAACATTCAATTAACAACCTGAGTGGTGGTTATGGTGGCCTTCTCCCGAAGCCTTAGTTATCGGGTCACCTCCGAAAATGAAGAACTTATCATTTATATCGGGTCTTTTCAAACACATGGCCCTCTGCACTACTCATGATGGTATATCATGACTGAGCCCATGGCCCACATGGTAAGGATAGAGCCGAATGGCTCAGAGCCCTGCTCTCCCACGATGAAATTGTGGACGATCTTGTGGCCTTTGGGTGGGTTAAGTTCATACAATCATTCGATGGCTTTAACCTCGAGGTCGCTCAAGATTTTTCCCAAACCTTCGACGGTACTAAGGCCAAGATATGCGATTTACAGTTGGAAGTTAGTGAGGATTAGATTGCAGAAGCCAGGGGATTGTCCCGAGAAGGAGATCGTTGGTTCAGGAATCTCAAATTCGAAGGTATCCCTTGTCACCTACTAATGGTTTCCAAGAGGTCGCGCTACGATGTCAAAGGTACACCAATAGTTTTGTTTAAACCTCGATGGCATGGTTTACTGTTAATAATCAAGCTATTTGTCACCTGTGAGGGACGATATGGACTAGTTTTCCTGTTTCATATTCGTTTGTTGATGGTTTTCTTAGGGTTTGGTTTAAACATGTCATTCTACCTTCTTAAAAGCATTCAAAAAATGGGTAGATTTTGTCAAAGGAAAAACCTTAATGCACAGTCCAGCTTATTTCATCCTGGCCTGATTTGAATCTTGGTCATTTCACAATTGTCAAAGGTTGGGGATAACTAGCAAGATTTCGTGGATAGGAATGGTTTCTCTCCACTCACACCTGAAACTCTAATAGACTCACCCCTGTGTTTTGATGAGCCCACCATCCCTTGCCCATTGACTCATTCTTTGAGAGACCTTCATGTCAAATTGTAATAAGACCCTGTATCATTTACCAGAATCCCTGTTGATTTTCATAAATCGCCCAGAGGCACACACCAGAGGTGCAATTTTGTTCCTAAAAAATCCTTAGAAGATGTGTTGGGTAAATTGAAGAACAAGGTCCTTGTTATTCCTAATCCTGGGCAAGATGTGGTTGATTTAAATGGAATTAAAACCAAGAAACAGGGCAGACATAAAACACAGAGAGTTCCAAATATTGATTTTAAGAACAAAATATATGGTCGACTCCTTTCCAGAATGGTCAGGAATCAACATCACAATCGTGATAAACTATCCCTATTATTGATGTTGAAGACTAGATCTATGTTGATGATACTAGCATTGATTTACCCCAATACGATTTTGTATCCAATTTGCCTCCTTTTTTAAAGGAACAAGAAGGTTTCTTGGGTATTCAATATGATCTCAAAAGGATAATGGAATAGGGTGAACCACTTGCTACAAATCAGGCTCGTCCATTGTTGAATCTAGAACCAGTGTATTGTGAAAGTTGTTTTGACTGGATCCAAAGATACTATCGAGACATTCATTACCTACAGGTGCAGTTGAATCAAGTGATCTCTCAGAACTTGGTTCTTGAAAAGGAAAACGATGATCTCAAAGCTTGCATTCGATCGAATTCACACAGAGCCAACAAGCATTTCAAGAGATCAGGAAATGTGGTTAATAAAAACTCCACCAGTTTCAATGTTATTATAAACTTAGATTTGTCTGATGTTTCTCTTTCAATTTTCTAATTGGTAAATAGTTTTATTGCAATTTACGATTGGGTTTTGTTTGAATAATAAATGAATTCGTTTTGATTTTGGTTTTATTTAAGACCAGCTACAGAATCGAAGATTCTGTAGCTTGCCTTTTAAATTATTTATTTGATTATCGTCTAATTTAGATTTCATTTTCCTTGTCTAAGGTGAACAACAGGTCAATGCGAAACGATTAGTGGAATGAGTCATAGGTTGGGCATATAATGGACTTATAATTTTTCGTTTTTTGAAAGACAATGTTTTAATGATGTAACTATTTTGGATTGTAATATTTCAACATAATTATCTTTTTGGTTATTTTGTTTTAGTAAAAGCTTATTTAAAAATATTTGTCTCTATCTTGCATGATATGAGGAACAAATTAGGAACTTGTTTAAATAGCACTGCTTGCCCAGTGATAGGGGAAATTCCTCTTGGACCATATGATGGACTTATTTTTCTGAAACTATATGGGATATAGTTTACTCTTTGGCTTTCGTCCTTTTGTAGACCGTGCATTGTTATTATTGTTTCTCATGTAATTTCTGGATGTGAAATTTTATTTGTATTGAACTAGCTTTAAATTGTTCTGCATATAACTTTTCATGTTATGTTTTTCTTTACGTGGTTCATTATATTTTGATTATGTTGATATATGTGATTGATCGTCTATCTAAGCATTTTGAGTTTACATCTAATGTTAGGTAGCTGGTAATATCATTTGATGAGAGTTGGATTTTATTTCACTTTCAACTATTAGACATTTTAAAGTCACATGAGATAAAATATATTTGTCTTTTTGTCATCACAGACTTGTTCTGAAATATCAAAGACTTTCTTGAGTTGTTTCAGGAAGTATCGTTCTTGCTTTTGTCATAGATTTATACTTGACACAGGTTAAGTGGAGCTTAAACAAACGCAGAAAGACGAATCTAGCTCAGTATTGTTGATCAACGTCAGGTTAGTTAGTTTATATTTTATTTGATTTATTGATATACAAATGAATATGATTACATTATTTAAATGTTAAATGCTTTGTCCATTATCGTTATATCATTCATAATCTTGTTCACTCATTGTTTATTGTTTTGTTATTTAGAATACCAAAACAATTTCCTTTATTTTTAATCTGATTTTGATCCATTAGTTGAAAACAATTATTTTCACAAGGCTTTATTTAAACCTTGCAATTGAATATATATATTATATATAATACTATTATTAGTTAAGTAAGTGTATTAATGTGACAGGATTGTATATTTAGTTAGTTTTAAATCTTTTAATTATTTTAAAATCCTAGTTGGCTCACGGAGCCATAAAACCCGTCAAGGTAGATTATTCCAAATGGCTTGGGTTAAATAGAAAACCCCAGACCAGATCTCCCCTTCTCATTGACGGTGTGTCACAAACGCCCATCAAAAATATTTTGCAGTCAAAAGTTCGGAGACACACAATTTGACCATCGGGCCCTCATGTCTCCTGAGTATAACTTGTGACCCTGTTTTGAAGCCCGACCGACTGCATTCCATACTTGGCCATTTCTTGGAATCTCTTTCACAGGTTGGCAGGTTCACGAAATGTCTAATGCTTAATTGATCTTCTCCATCAACACCACCTTCGCACTTCTTTCTAGATATGCAATTATTAAGCTTCAATGCTAATAGCTCATCCTGTAGGAACCATTAAGATTGTCATTAATCTCCGAGGCTCGAGGAGATCTGTCATTAATATGAATTAAACCAATATTTGTGGAGGGTTGTGTTATCCCTTCCGAGTGTCAAGCATCATGGAATCTTTTTCGCGCATCGTCCGGTTGGCGGCTTCATGAAATCTCCAATCCTTAATCGTTCTTTGTTGTCACCGCCACCTTCACACTTTTTTTCTAAGTATGCAATTAATAAGCTTTAATGGTAACAATTCATTATGCACGAACCGTAGAGATTGTCATTGATCAACGAAAGGCTCGAGGAGATCTCCCATTGATACACATTAAACCAAGATTTGTGGAGGGTTATATTATCCCTTCTGAATTTTCATTTCAAGCATCATCTGGAGCAAACGAACATTTTTGTTAACTTATGGCAATAGTTCGACATCAGTTTTGTCCAGATACAGTAAACACCTTCGAGCATGATGACTAGAACTTCGAGTGGTCCAGGGCATATTCTTACTACTCATCTCCTTCCGCCCAGAAGCAAAGAAGGAGATGGTCCCTTGGTGCACCGAGAGATATATTTCAAGCCAAAGAATTCCAAGGCAACCACCCCTACTTAGATAGCCTGCCCCCCTGCGTTGATGGCCGACACAGAGGTTGATGTGGTCGATTTTGAGATGGAAGAAGATGATCTGATGGACGATGATATGACGATGGATGATGGAAATTCAGACATTGTTCCCACTCCTGTGCTTAAATTGAAATCCACCATAACGGGGGCACTTCCTGACTCAACGATGGCAGCCCTAACAAGACCAAAGGAAGGGGTTTAAGAAAAGAAATCGACGTTTAATGCAATAACCGCTTTGCAGCTCAAGAGTTTGACCCTCTCGGCTCAGATGGCAGTCCTCGCCCTCAGAGATGTATCCTTTCCTTTCATTTTTAGGGTTTTGGATTGGGTTTGGATTTATCCCTACTGCAACCTATGTCCCTGAAGTCTTTAACTGTAAGGAAGTGGTCTCTTGGTGCGTAGAGAGATATATTTCAAGACAAAGGATTATTCAATTGTGGGACCACTCTCCTGTTCTCTGGAGATACAATTAACATCTTGGGGGTGAGGACCAAAACTCCCAGTGGTGCAAGGTTCCTACTACTCATCCCCTTCCGCCCATAACAGAGTAATTTGGACCTCTGGAATTGCTCGTGCAGCCTGTGTCCCTAAAGTCTTTGCCTGTAAGGAGGGGGTCTCTTGGTCCCCTTCCGCCCAGAACTAAGTAATTTGGACCTCTCAAATTGCTCGTGCAAGTTGTGTCCCTGAAGTCTTTGACTGTAAGGAGGTGGTCTCTTGGTGTGTCCTCACTTTTTGTTTCAGGCTCTTCTTCTTGCCCTACAATGTTTTTCTCTTCTTCCTCACGGGAAGCTTGTGAGAACTATCAATTTTACCGAGAGTAGGGCTCTTATATCCTCCTTCGTTTGAAGAATTCTAGGTTGCTTTCTTACTGGGGTGGGTTGTTAGAGCGATGTTGCGAGATGTCGTACTCTTGGCAGTGGTGGCTGGGGATTGGAAACTCTTCTCATCGTGGCCTTTTACTTGTTATTTGTACAATTTAGTGGTGCTTTGCAATGTCTCTAGGTTGTCGATGTCAGGAGAAGGGGTGTTGTTGACTTGTTTCAAGCTAAAGAATTATTCCACTACAGAACCACTCTCTTGTTTCTTTGTCACCTCAGGTCTTCTGCAAGATATTGAGATTGCGACACCCAACATTGACCTTCCGAGGAGAAGACTGAAAAGAGTTCCTAAAAAATCATGGTAATCAGTTTTGCATGCATGTTCAAGAGCTTGTTGATGGCTCCTGCATGTTGTCGCACTAGATGGACAACACATAATTGTATGCATGTTTTTTTTTGTGTAGCTCATGTACCTGTATTTATGACAAATATGTTCAATACTTCGGTGCAAAGAACTCAGTCCAATGTCTAAGGATAAATATATATTGCCCATTATTTTTTTTATAGATTTACTATTAAAAAAAATTCCTTGGAATCTTGGTTGGTGGTTCTTTGCTTGATTTAACACCTTTTCTTGTTTGCATGATTCTATAGTCTCGTGATTCTTAAATATTGTATTGGCTCAAGTAATTTGACCTAATATGGAACATTGAAAAATTATATGACAATGCATTGTGTCGATCCCATGAGGCTTCTATGGAAACATAAATGAATTTCAGACATTTTCAAACCAAATATTCAATTGTATTCATAATGTAGATAGAACATAGCAACACTCACTCACGATGCGGGAGTCGTGGCCCCGCCCAAGAAGTTTCGTTTTCATCTCAACCTTGTTGAGAAAACAATCTCTTATTTTTGTTTAGCTTCCTTGATTCCTTTACTCCAAAAGGAAACATTTTATTAGTTGTCCATCCCCTCACCTCTATTTGAGCACTTTTACTTTATTAATGAAATTACCAAAAATTTTCTTCGTGAATATTTCGAAAAAAAAAATAGAAAAAAAATGATATATGGTAGTTGAAGTCAAATGGGGCTATGAAATCAACCACACTTTTAAAATTCAAGTTCATCATTGTTATACTTACGGTCAAGTTGATAGTACAATAAGTTTATTTCTAGATATGCAATTATTAAGCTTTAATGTTAACAACTCATCATGCAAGAAGTTTAATACTTAAAATAATAGTTCAAGGCATTAAACAATGTATCAAGAACACAATTACTCCCACAAGTTGCAATAAAAACAAATCTTTAACAAAGCATTTGCTTACACCCTTTTTAATGGTACAAGCACAATAGAAAACGAGTAAGTGGATAAAATATTGGACTAGAAAATTATGGTTTGAGACCAATTCCCACTTACGAAAATTGTCCTTCTTTTCCCTCTTCTATACTTAACCAAATTCCCCTTTCTTTTTCCCCTCTACTTTCTCTTTCTGGTTACTTAGTCATTTTTCCGAAAATGTCTAATTGTGTGGGTTGGAGGACTCATGGGTTCACATTTGCGCTCATGCTTATATCATGATTTCGACCGACTGCTTCCTCATTCCATACCTAATGACTTTTTCGATCGCGGATTCTAGGGCAAGCGGTCTCTAGATTGCACTTCCATTATTCTATGACCTGCAAACAACATTCGAACTTCCTCGATATACAAATTGACTTCCAGACTCCCACATCATCCCCTCTTTCATGTTACACATTTTGCACTCAAAAGTTCTGGTACATACAATTTGACCGTCGGGGCCTCACATTTCTTGGGGAACCCTTGTCACCCTATTTTGAAGCTCATCTGACCACTTTCCATAATTGGCCATTGCTTGGAATCTCTTTTGCGGATCGTCGGGTTGGCGGGTTCAGGGAATCTCCAATTCCTAATCATTGTTTCCTGTGCCCCCCACCTTCGCACATCTTTCCAAGTATGCAATAACTGAGGTTTAATGCTAATGACTCACCATGCAACAACTGTAAATATTGTCATTAATGAGCAAAAGGCTTGAGGAGACAGTCACACTCACTATCCCTCTTCAACTTGTCCAAAAACATGCAGAAAAGATCTTGCCAGGTAATGGGATATCTATTACAAATTTCAATATATTAGCCCTTCTTTTCCCTCTTCTATACTTAACCAAATTCACGTTTCTTTTTCCCCTCTACTTTCAATTTCTAGTTACTTAGCCATTTTTTCGAAAATGTCTAACTACGTGGGTTGGTAGACTCACAGGTTCACATTTTCACTCATGCTTTTATATCGCAACTCCAACCAATTGCTTCCCCATTCCATACGTAGCCACTTTTTTGATCGCAGATTTTCGGGCAGGCGGGCTCTGGATTGCACTTCCATTGTTCTGTGACCTATAAACAACACCTGGACTTCCGCGATATACAAATTGACTGTCGGATTCCCACATCATCCCCTCTTCCGTGTTACACATTTTGCACTCAAAAGTTTCGAGACATACAATTTGACTGTCAGGGCCTCACGTCTCCTGGGGAACCCTTGTCACCCTATTTTGAAACTCGTACGTCTGATTTCCATACTTAGCCATTTCTTGGAATCTCTTTCGCGGATCGTTGGGTTGGCGGGTTCACAAAATATTCAATTCCTAATCGTTGTTTCCTGTGTCTGCCACCTTCACACTTCTTTCCAAGTATGCAATAACTGAGGCTTAATGCTAACAAATCACCATGCAACAACCATAAAGATTGTCATTAATGAGTAAAAGCCTCAAGGAGATAGTCACACTGACTATCCCTACACAACTTGTCCAGAAACATGCGTAAAAGATCTTTCCATGTAATGGGATATCTATTACAAATTTCAATATATTAGCAAAAACGAGTCTAACCGACCATTTCCCTATTCCATACTTAGCCACTTTTTCGATTGTGGGTTCCCGGACAGGCGGGCTCAAGATTGCGCTTCCATTGTTCGGTGACCTGCAAACAACACCCAGAATTTTGTGATATACAAACTGACTGTTGGACTGCCCCATCATGCCCTCATATGTTTTACGTGTTTTGCACTCAAAATTTCTGAGACATACAATTTGACCCTCGGGTCCTCACCTCTCTTGAGTATCCCTTGTAACCCTATTTTGAAGCGTGTTTGACCACTTTTCATACTTGGCCATTCCTTACTTTCTCTTCCTGGCCCCACCACCTTCACACTTGTTTATAATAAAAAATTGTTTACAAAAACATATATATACAAAGTCTTATTTATAATAAAAAAGTATCACAGATTCCTGGGCAAGCGGTTAGATTGCACTTCCATTGTTTTGTGACCTACGAACAACACTCAGACTTCCGTGATATACAAATTGACTTCCAGACTTCGACATCATCCCATCTTTCGTGTTACACATTTTGCACTCAAAAGTTTTGAGATATACAATTTGACCATCGGGGCCTCACGTCTCCTAAGGAACCCTTGTCACCCTATTTTGAAGCCCGTCCGACCGCTTTCCATACTTTGACATTTATTGGAATCTCTTTCGTGGATTGGCAGATTGGCGGGTTCAGGAAATCTCCAATTCCTAATCGTTGTTTCCTGTGCCCGCCACCTTCGCACTTCTTTCCAAGTATGCAATAACTGAGGTTTAATGCTAACAACTCATCATGCAACAACTGTAAAGATAGGCTCGAGGAGACAGTCACACTTACTATCCCTATACAACTTATCTAGAAAAATGCAAAAAAGGTCATTCCAGGTAATGGGATATCTATTACAAATTTCAATATATTAGCCCTTCTTTTCCCTCTTCTATACTTAACCAAATTCTCGTTTCTTTCCCCCCTCTACTTTCTCTTTCTGGTTACTCAGTCTTTTTTTTCGAAAATGTCTTACCACGTGGGTTGGCAGACTCACGGGTTCACATTTGTACTCATGCTTTTATATAGCGACTCCGACCGACCACTTCCCCATTCCATACCTAGCCATTTTTCGATCATGGATTCACGGGCAGGCGGGCTCTGGATTGCACTTCCATTGTTCTGTGACCTAGAAACAACACCCAGACTTCCGTGATATACAAATTGACTGCTGGACTCCCACATCATCCCCTCTTCCATGTTACACATTTTGCACTCAAAAGTTCCGAGACATCCAATTTGACCATCGGGGCCTCACATCTCCTGGGGAACCCTTGTCACCCTATTTTGAAGCCCGCCCATTTGATTTCCATACTTAGCCATTTCTTGGAATCTCTTTCGCGGATCGTCAGGTTGGCGGGTTCACGAAATATCCAATTCCTAATCGTTGTTTCTTGTGTCCGCCACCTTCGCACTTCTTTCCAAGTATGCAATAACTGAGTTTTAATGCTAACAACTCACCATGCAACAACCATAAAGATTGTCATTAATGAGTAAAATCCTCGAGGATACAGTCACACCGACTATCCCTACACAACTTGTCCAGAAACATGCAAAAAATAACTTGCCAGGTAATGGGATATATATTACAAATTTCAATATATTAGCGAAAACGAGTTCGACTGACCGTTTCCCTATTCCATACTTAGCCACTTTTTCGATTGCGGGTTCCCGGACAGGTGGGCTCAAGATTGCGCTTCCATTGTTCGGCGACCTGCAAACAACACCCGAAATTTCGCGATATACAAAATGACCGTTGGACTACCCCATCATGCCCTCCTCCATTTTACGCATTTTGCACTCAAAATTTCCGAGACATACAATTTGACCCTCAAGCCCTCACCTCTCCTGAGTATCCATTGTAACCTTATTTTGAAGCTGTTCGACAACACAGGTATTCCAACAGAGGACGAACACCTTCAGTAACCACTCACATAACCAGATCAAATATCAACACACCGATGTTTTCACATGGTAAAACCCCTACGGGGAAACATCCACGGCCCCAGCCAACGCGGTCACTTGGAGCAGTTTATTAATGCAAAGAAAAAAGATTACAGAGAGATTTTACAAGAGAGTTTCTCACAATCGATCATCGGCAAATGACCCTCCATGCTCTTTAAATAGAGATCATGGACCAATCGGGTGTTAAGCCACGGATC